>CAIGRB010093323.1:0-11321 GCA_903798255.1 Fraxinus quadrangulata | reverse complement strand
AAAAAAAAAAAAAAAGAAAGGTAGAAACATAGAGAGAACTTGAGAGTGTCATCTTCCATTTCATTGAGAGACTTCAACCTTCATTGATTTGATTATAGTTGGCAGAGAAAACATTAGTTCCAGTTAATCAAAATACCAAGCTTATTGAGGAACACGGTGTTCTTCAAGAATCCACATGAAATAGACGAATCCACAAAGTCAGGAGCTATAGAATCCAGGAGAGCTTTGATATTACAGTCAAGGAATTAGTGCAGGAGCACGTAATCCAGGAGGGCTGTCAGATTGCAGTTAGGAGTTGGTGCAGGGGCACGCAATCCCCGGTGGATTGTCAAAATCTTAGTCAAGAGTTGTTGCGAGGCAGGTAATCTAGGAGGACTGTATTAACTTTAATCAGGAGGTCAAAAAGTTCGTGTCGTCATCTTTTTTGGCGGACTGTAAGTTCGATCGTTTATAGTGGATTTTGACTGGCAAAGCGCTCGAAGTTTTTACCTAGTTGGGATTTCTTCGTGAACATTCTGCGTGTTTTTTACTGCTTTATTTACTGTTTTCATACTCTGCGGTATTCAAACATAGGGTAATGGACTGTATGCTTAAGCATCTAGAGATAACTAATTAGTGACTTGTTGCTCGTTAATTACAATTTTTAATTCCGCATTTACACCTATTCACTCCCCTCTAGGTGTAATTTGGGTCGAATTGCGTAAATTTCACTAGCAAAAGGCATANAACGTAGGGTAATGGATTGTATGCTTAAGCATCTAGAGATAATTAATTAGTGACTTGTTGCTCGTTAATTACAATTTTTAATTCCGCATTTACACATATTCACCCCCCTCTAGGTGTAATTTGGGTCGAATTGCTTAAATTTCACTAGCAAAAGGCATATAGTACTTTTCTTTGGGATACAAAATGAAAAATTTCGAACACTACCTGGTTTCTCGACAGAATAAATTTCATAACGATAACTAGTTGACAAATTTTCTCAACTATTGTATTAAAGAAACCCATCGAAAGAGTTACGAAGACAAATAAACTCAAAATATAGTACTGTTAAAGAAACTATAGAGGAGCTATGAACTAGTACTAGATGATGGAAAACAAGTCAGTGATGTAAGGAAATTTACCTTGCTTGGGTTCTCTCAACAGCTAGGTTTTTTTCAAAATATAGTCATGTTAATGAAACCTACGGAGGAGCAATGAACTAGTACTAGATGATGGAAAACAACACAATCATGTAATGAAATTTACCTCGCTTGGTTTCTCTTAACAGCAAGTTCTTTTTCACATCGTACATGAATCTCATAATTCCGTAATAAAAATTTTTATCGTTTGAATACTAAAAGATAACCCTTATTGAATAAAAACATTATTTCTTCCCTAATTAAATAAAATGACCTAAATATAGAAACTAAAAAGCAAAAGCCTGTTCCGATTCCCTAGTATTCTTCACTGTCAGACTGCATATAATACAGACAAACAAGTTTATTTTTATTATGTGCCAATTTATTCATACAAAATAAAAATAAAAAAGAAAATTGATACATTGAATCAAATGAAGAGCATTAATCCATGTATAAATCTCAAACCAAAAAAGAGTTATAGAAGTAAAAAGAGTATTGTGGGTGATTTTGTGATGAAACCAATGGTGATACGATGTCTAAAAAATATTATATCATGTAAATATGTTTGTCGAAGGGCTCAAAAGGTGCACCAAGACATGCCAACTAAGTTAGCACCGTGGTAGCACTCTTACCATTTACCGCTTCCTCTTATTAGTAACAACAAAAAAAACAAGTCGGTACAATTGTTCGAGTGAAAATCAGCCCCGATATGCCATGAAAGAAAGAACAAGATCTAGAAACCACAAACAAAAACCAAGCATACATATTGATAATTAATATAAACAAGATATCAAAAATAGTATTTCACACAAAACTTCATACTTTGTGAAGGAGATGGTAAATGTATCTTGTTTAAGTTACATATTTACCAATATTGTACCCAAAATGCTTCTAGTAGAAAAGTATATAAATATGTTTTTCTTAACGCAGCGTTGTATAAATGCTAATAACACTGTCCTCTAAATCTTCAACTAATTCTCAGATTTACCCTAATCAAACCAAAATGTTGCCGCCGTCTCCTCCACAAATTTGTCAGCACCGTCTCTTCAAAGTTCTCAAATTGAATCCCATTCTCCATCCGACAATATATCAAGAATGCCAAATTTGTTTTGCTGGAGTTTCTCTGTCTTTTTATTGGTTTGACTACTAAAAAATAACCCTAAGTTAATAAAACATCATTTCTTCCCTAATTAAATCAAGTGACCTAAATATAGAAATTAAAAAAATAAAATAAAATAAGCCTGTTCTAATTCCCAAGTATTCTCAACTGTCGGACTGCATATAATACAAACAAACAAGTTTGTTTTTAATATGTGCAGATTTGTTCATAAAAAATAACGAAGAAAATTGACATATTGAATCAAATGAACATGAATCTGTGTGTAAATCTTGAAAAAAAAAAAGAGTTGTAAAAGATATAATAAAGAAATGACCCTATGCCTTCATGCAAAGTACAATTTTTGGACAGTCAATTGGCGTCTCTAGGGTTCGTACCATTTGAATCCAAGGACCTTTTTTGATGTGTGTTGTGTGTTCGTGAGAGCAAGAGAAAAAGAGTATTGTGTGGGTAATTTTGTGATGAAACCAATGGTGATATGATCTCTAAAAAAACTTATTTCATGTAAATCTGTTTGTGGAGGGCTCAGATGGTGCACTAAGACATTACAACTGAGTTGACACCTCGGTAGCACTCTTACCATTTATCCCTCCCCCTTATTAGTAACAACGAAAAAACATATCAGTAGCATTGTCCAATGAAAATCAGCCCTGACATGCCTGGGAAAGAAAGAACAAGATCAAGGAACCATGTACAGAAACCAAGCATACATACATATTGGTGCATGTCACAATAAATGTAAATAAGATACAAAAAAGGTATTTTGCACAAAGCTTCATACTTTGTGAAGGAGCTGGTAAACGTATATTGTTTAAGCTACATATTTACCATTATTATCCTAAAAGTGATTGTAATAGAAAAGTATATAAATATGTTTTTCTTAAAGCAGCATATTATAAATGCTAATATCATTGTTCTATAAATCTTCAACTAAATCCCAGATTTACCTAATCAAACCAAAAAAAAATTCACCATCTCCTCCACAAATTTGTCAAAGCCGTCTCTTCAAAAGTTCTCAAATTGGATCCCATTCTACATTCGATAACGTATCAAGAATGGAAATTTTGTTTTACCGGAGTTTATTTCTCTTTTTATTCGTTTGAATATTAAAAATAATCCTAATTGAATAAAACAACATTTCTTCCCTAATTAAATAAAATGATCTGACTAAGGAAATTAAAAAAACATAAGCTTGTTCGGATTCACAAGAATTTCACTGTCTGACTTCATATAATGCAGACAAACAAGTTTGTTTTTAATATGTACAGATTTATTCATACAAACTAACAAAAGAAAATTGATATATTGAATCAAAAGAAGAATATTAATCTGTTTGTAAATCTCAAACAAAAAAAAAGAGTTACAGAAGTAAAAGATATAATGAAGAAATGACCCAGTGCCTTCATACAAAGTACAATTTTTGGATGGTCAATTGGCATCTCTAGGGGTCGCTTGCCTTTTGAATCAAAGCCATTTTTTGATGTGGTGTGTGCTTGTGAGAGCAAGAAAAAAAGAGTATTGTGTGGGTATTTTTTGATGAAACCAATGGTGATATGATGTCTAAAAAAATTTATCTCATGTAAATGTGTTTGTGGATGGGCTCACAAGGTGCACCAAAACATCCCAACTAGGTTGGCACCTCAGTAGCACTCTTACCATTTACCCCTTCCCTTGTTAGTAACAATGAAAAAAAAATATCAGTTCAATTGTTCGATTGAAAATCAGCCCTGACATGCCACGGAAAGAAAGAACAAGGTCTAGTAACCATGTACAAAAATCAACTAATCATGCATACTTTTTGGTGCATATTGACAACTAATGTAAACAAGATACCAAAAAATGGATTTCGCCAGAAACTTCATACTTTGTGAAGAAGCTGGTAAACGTATCTTGTTTAAGCTACATATTTACCATTATTATACTAAAAGTGATTCTAGTAGAAAAGTCTATAAATATGTTTCTCTTAACGTAGCATAGTATAAATGCTATATCATTGTTATGTAAATCTTCAACTAAATCCCAGATTTACTCTAATCAAACCGAAATGTTGTTGCCATCTCTTCCACAAATTTCTCAGCTCCGTCTCTTTAAAAGTTCTCAAATTGGATCCCATTCTCCATCGGATAATGTGTATCAAGAATGCCAACTTCATTTTACTGGAGTTTATGTCTCTTTTTATTGGTGAATACTAAAAATAACCCTAATTGAATAAAACATCATTTATTCCCTAATTAAATAAAATGACCTAACTATAGAATTTAAAAAAAACATAAGGCTGTTCCAATTCCTAACTATTATTGGGACTGCATATAATACAGACAAACAAGTGTGTGTTTAAATATGTGCAGACTTATTCATACAAAAAAAAAAAAAAAAATTAGATGCTGTTAGGTTTTTAGTGTTGGCAATTCTGTAGACAAAAGAACTAATGTGTAACATGTTGTAAAAGTCAAGGACCTATGGCGCAATTTGTATAAATTGGGTTATGAGGTCTAGGGTTCAAGCATGGAAAGAGGAGAAATACGGCGCTGCATTATCGCTGGCCTATCGCCTGGACACTGCTCAAGTGACCAAAACAGAATAACTGTCACTCGCTTATCGCCCGGCTCTCGCTCGAGAACGAGAGGCCGGGCTCTCCTGTCACCGAGGTTTCGTTCGAGCGACATGTTGTTTCGAAAAATCCTAATTCGCGATTTTAAACAGATTTTTCCGGCCCATTCAACCTAATTCCCCCTCCTATAAATACCCAAGTCATTGGACGAATTTTGGTGTGGTTGTTCATTATATTACTTCTTCCTATCATCCTTTGAAGATCCAAGATATTCTTACATTGATTCTATTATTTTGATTCTTGTGATCATACAAACAACGGTTGGGAAAAACATTGGTTCCTTAAACCAAAACACCACCTACTTTTTATTGGTCATAAGAAAGTACTTTCTCAGTTGGACTTCAGAAGTTTCTGGAGATTGAGAGATGTTGGACTACAAGCGCAAGAAAAAGAACAGAAATAGGTGATTCATGGGTATCTACTTGGAAAAGACGTGTACAGAAGAACGTGAGACTGCTATAGTAAATCTTGGTAAAAGATTATGTGTTTGTAAGTACAACAGAACTTGAAAGCTACAGGAGGTAAATCGGGAAGTCTAGCAAGTTGGCATATGAATCCGAAGTGATTTTTGGATGTGCGGAAAGTGTGTGTTGGTGAGAGCAAGAGAAAAGGAATATTGTCTGGATGATTTTGTGATGAAACCAATGGAGATAGGATATCTCAACAAGTTATTTTATGTAAATGTGTTTTTGTATGGGCTCATGAGATGCACCAAGACATCCCAACTAAGTTGGCACCTTCGTAGCACCCCCTCACCATTTACCGTAACTGATGTCTTTGCCAGTGCGATTTGAACTGCATGTATCGATCACAGTTAAGAATTGAACTTTGAAAGCCCACAAAATTCCAAGGGGGATTGCGAAGCAACCCTTCACAAGCCCCCAGCAGGAGTGGAATATGCCAGCACATCCAGCTTGACCCGGGCTTCTTTGGGCTGCTCCATCAGTGTTAGCCTTCACCCGACCAAACAGCGGTGGTCTCCACTGTACCGGTATGGTTTGTGGCAGCTCCTGGTCGTCCCACAATCCCCAAATGTTGAAGGATCAGCATATCAGCATTAGAATTGAATTACTCTTATGGAGGTCACCATATGGGAATCTTCAAGTTGGGAGACTTAAGTATTGAGCCATTTCTGACTGTGATCAACTGAGAATCAAACCACCACCCTTTTGGATTGTTCCTAACTAGTTTGATTATCTTTCTACTTCTATGTTTTCATTTTTTCTCTTATCAGTGTCGATATAGGTTCATAATTGTACATGGAATTATAATTTCTTGAAATAAATGCTGCAGTTATCCCCATATGGTTTATATTGACTTGCCTGTTTGCACCCTTTAGAATTCTCTCTTATCCTTTCTGCATGTCTGGCGTAGCAATACTTGTTGTATTTGAAATTTCCCTTCGAGGAAGAAAAGGATATTCCTTCTCTCATTTTCTTCGAAAAATTTACACACTCGGATGTGGATACATGTCTCTGTCTGTCTTCTAACAATACAACTTGTCTCCTCTGTGTCCTTGTCAAATCAGGGGTCTTTCACCCAAAACAAAATTAAATATTTGATTCACACAATATAGTGTAGAAATTTACCTTTCTAGTTTTATGTTGATTATATTTTGCACCTCATGATATTTGGGCATTCTATAGGATGCTGAGTGTGAGTAATATACTAACAGCTGTGGTGTAACAGCATAAATTAAGCAATCCTATTGTAAGCAGTTCAAATAAATATTTGCATACTCAGAAGGGTATGGGCTGAGGTTGATGTGTCCGTTGTGAACTTGTGGTAGCTCTAATCAAAAGTAGAAAAGGGCCTTGGAAAGTGCAAAATCTTCTTGAGGAGTTCGAGCAGCTAAATCAAAAATTGAAGGTTAAAGTCATGTATATATGGAGAGCATGAAAAATTAGCTAATTGGACAGCTATGTGATTGGTATGCTTGACTCAACAAGGTCACTTGAAGGAGTAAAACAAGAGAGATGAGTGAGAACGAAAATATTGCTGCACATGGGTCTCGA
Source organism: Fraxinus quadrangulata (assembly GCA_903798255.1). Classification (NCBI taxonomy): domain Eukaryota; kingdom Viridiplantae; phylum Streptophyta; class Magnoliopsida; order Lamiales; family Oleaceae; genus Fraxinus; species Fraxinus quadrangulata. The sequence goes on along the minus strand of CAIGRB010093323.1, from coordinate 4,457 downwards.
ACCCCTAAACAGACATCCATACGGACTTGAGTCTCGAGTTTCTCTGATTTTGAAATAATCGGACAAATATTTTTGCCAAATACCCAACCCATATTTAATTTACCATATTAAACGTGACAGTAAAGACAAGGAATTGTATTAGTATTCTAATCCTCTTTTTTTATGGGCTTGTGGAATATCTCGAAGAGAATGACTTCAAACTAAGAAAATTCTTGTCCAGCCTTAATTCACAACAGATTATAGTTATGACATTAATGCATGTAAGTCATGAATCTTTAATAATAATTAATTGTTAAACAAATATAATCTTTGTTGCAATTTTAGAAAGTTCTTAATATAATTTGTTGTTTTATTAAAAAATCTTCACATAGCCAACTAATTCTTCAATTTTTATCACCTTCCTCTAATACCTTTTTATATATTCTTCCAGGCAGGAGTGACTTTACTTAAAAAATGTTGATAATTCAAAAAAAGAGAGAGAGAGAGAGAGTATTGTTATTAGAGAATAGGATCTTTTTTATTTGTTCCTTCTATACATCACAAAGTATCCTTAATATGCTTATAAGCTTACGCCAGATTATAACAATGTGATCTTATTTTTTATTTCTGAGAATATGCACAGAACTTCAGGTTCCTTCTTAAAAAAGAAAAAATATTTTGCTAAATGTTATGAAGATCATTTAAGGACATGTTCGGCTAAATTTCTTCATGCCATATCAAGTCTTGTCCATTCAATGTCATAAACATGTAAGGAATATCTTTCCCAGAGTTATAGCATGTGTATTTCTTTAACTTAGTGATTTATCAATGCACTAAGAGTTTTTTTTTTTAAGGAAGAATTCCTCTCTGATTTTTATTTAACTCTATTTGTTCCCAAGAATTTTCCTAAGCTCACTACAAAGGGAATACTTAATGAGTGTCAAGCTTTTTCAGGTATTAACAGGGATATTGAACATTTCTAGCAAAGTCGGCCACATATTTCACAGCTCTTGTGCTTTTCAACATTATGTCATCAACCTATTTTCGAGTTGGTTCACAAAAATTGTATATAGAATGCCATATTAGATGGCTCCAAGATTCTTCAGAATGAGAAACATAACTTGTTGGCAATAGAGTCCTCAATCNTATCTGCGAGACTAACAGCTCATGCAGTGACGTTGCATCCATAATTAAGTGGGTGATTCTTTGAAGTTTAATATTAACTTTGTTTGTGCATATGGAATACCCACAAAATTTGACTAATGCTATGTAGTATTACCGGTGTTTGGTACTGGTCATTTGCAATACAAGGATCAATATTTTTTCCCTATTTTTTACCATACATTCTTTTAAAAAAATCAACTGTTTACAAAATCCGTTCTCAAAAATCATAATAAACAAACTCTAAATGATAGGATTAATTAAATATATGGAAAATGGCCCAAGAGCGGTACGAGGATGTGGTTCTATCTCGAATGGGCATATCCGCGAGACATAACAGCTCATGCAGTGACGTTGCATCCATAATTAAGTTGGTGATTCTTTGAAGTTTAATATTAACTCTGTTTGTGCATATTGAATACCTACAAAATTTGACTAATGCTATGTAGCAATACTGGTGTTTAGTACTGGTCATTAGCAATACGTGGATCAATAATTTTTCCTTATTTTTAACCATACATTCTTAAAAAAAAAAAACAATTTTTACAAAATCCGTGCTCAAAAATCAAATTAGAAAAACTCTAAATGGTAGGATCAATTAAATATAGGAAAATGGCCCAAGAACGGGACATAATATTTAATAAAACGTGGACCCACAATAGCGGTGCCTCAAAGAATTCCTTTAAATTCTTTTAACCACTGGACTACCCATATGTCCAAAACTATGTTGTAAATAAATTAGCGAAACTTCATCCACATTTACTGCTGGGAAAAAAAAAATAAAGGAATATTTGAGAAAAATAAAAGTTCTTCTCTAACTTAGAAAATATTAATTATAGAAAATCAATCCACCAATCTAGGACAAATACAGTGCACAGAGAAAATTTATTTATTTATCCTCAAACACAGAAATTGTGTTGATTCAAAGTATTTTCAAATGCTACTAGCCTTCCTGCCTGTCAATCCTACCCCAGTGTCATCGCCAAGTAGCCACCTCCGGACCCATGGGTAAATGCGTCAATGCAGTCTTCATCTTCCATTCCAATCTTTGTGATCAAATCAGTTAAACATGATTAGATATGCCATTCCATAATCACAAATTTACTTTGTAAGAATATTCAAGGAAATATAATCGGTATATTTCTAGTGCCAGCAAAAGGCATATAGTACATTTCTTTGGGATACAAAATGAAAAACTTCGAAAAAAGGCGGGTTTCTCAACAGAATGGTGAGTTGGCAACTAGTAGAAAAAATTTTCTCTTAATATTATATTAAAAAACCCGTCACAAGAGTTAATGGAGATAAATAACCACAAAATATAGTCTGTGATAAAGAAACCTATAAAGATAAATGATTTGAAGATAATGGAAATAAAAGATGGTGATGAAAGGGAATTTACCTCGTCTGGAGATTTCTTAATATCAAGTCTTTTCCCGTCATACACGAACCTCATAACTTCGTACTCCAAATTCTTTTCTTTGCAATATGCCATCAATAAACTTTGTATTTTACGGTCACGTCTAACTCTGTAGTAGACTTCATCTCCATCCTACCATACCAAAAGCAAAATTATGAAAAGATAAATTGGCTATGGTCTAGGGACATGTACACAAACATATTGAGCATACATACTTTTTGGTGCATATTCACAATTAATATAAACAACATACAAGAAAGTGTAAAGGAGCCAGTAAAATTATATGATTTAAGCTACATATATATTTATCAATATTTTATTAAAAATGATTCCATTAAGAGTAATATTTAAATATGTTTCTCTTAAAGCAGCATAAAAAAAAGATTAAGATAATGTTTGCGGCTATTCAATAGGAAAATATGAAGCACCGATATGGACATGCATGTGAAAGTCCCAAATGACACGTACACATTTAAAAAACGTGGGACATGACAAACCGAGGACACGTTTAATAACATGATAATAAATTTTTTTATTTTTAGTTTTATTTTATTTTTATAGTAAGTAGCAAGGAGAATTTTGGGAGGAAGAACAATAAAATGTGGGCGTTCATTGTAATAGAGGATGATGGGAAAATGGTGAATTGGTCAAGGAAAATATGGGCCTAGTTTGGAGAGAGAATCAGAATACATCTGCATCTTTGCAGCCTCTTTAGGGTTTCATTTTCACATCTGTTGATTTTCCAGATCAACATTAAGTGCTGCAGCCATATCCTCCACAAATTTCTCAGCACTGTCTCTTCAAAAGTTCTCCGATTGAATCCCACTCCCCATTTGACACTGTATCAAGAATGAAATTTTGTTTTATCCAAGTTTTTGTCTCTTTTTATTGGTTTGAATACTTCAAAAATATCCTCGCATTGTTGCTGAGATGTTGTAAACGTGTCAAAACAGTGTCAGTGTCGGTGTCGTCTCCGGGCTAGAAAATATGCAAAAAAAAAAAACAGTGGGCAACTTGTTGCACGGGACTCTTGTCCCACCATGTCACACACCAACGCGCTGGCTCCATAGGCTTGTCTGTGCTTCAGAAATTCATAGGCTAATGACTACACAAAATTGAAAATGCACCTAGAATCTAGACTCCAAAGAATATTTGAATTCAGCCCTAATATAATAAAACATCATTTATTCCCTAATTAAATAAAATGACCTGAAAATAGAAATTAAAAAACTTTAAATGTTTCAATCCCCAAATATTCTTCGCTGTCGAACTGCATATAATACAGGTAAACAAGTGCTTGTTGAAATATTTGCCGATTTATATGTTCATAAAAAAAAGGAAATAAAAACTAGATATTAAATGAAATGAAGAGCATTTATTTGTGTAAATCAAACAAAAAGGAGTTATAGAAGAAAATATATAATAAAGAATTGAACCTGTGCCCTAATACAAAGTTTGATTTTTGGATGGTCAATTGACGTCTCTAGAGATCGCTTGCCATTTGAATTGACAGCCATTTTTTGGATGTGAGAAGTGTATGTTTGTGAGAGAGAGAGAAAGGGTGTAGAAAGGATGATTTAATGTGACAAACTAATGGTGATATGATGTCCAAAAAGAAAACAATCACTAAATGATAGGTTTAATTAAATATAGGAAAATGGGACCCATGAATTGGACCTATCAATAAATTAAACAAGGACGTGCACGATTGATGCAAGATCACATTCCTCTCAATTCTTTTAACTTAGGCTATATGTCCAAAATTATGTTGTAAATAATCAGCCAAACTTTGTCGATGTGTACTGTTGTGAAACAAAAAATGGAGTATTGGAAAAAAAAAAAGGTCTAAATTAACATACAAAATATTAAATATCAAAAACCAATCCATCACTCTAATAAA
>CAIGRB010093314.1:45096-60896 GCA_903798255.1 Fraxinus quadrangulata | reverse complement strand
GACAATGTCTATTTTAAGTTTGGGGGGGGAAAACATGAGTTTTTTTTTTTTTTTTTTTTATGTTTTATGTGGTTTTGTGTGTTTTTGATGCTTTAAAAAATTAAAATATTTCAATTCTTCAAAAATTTAGTGAATAAATTTTACTTTTCCATGTGAAATTTGATATATATTGGGCACGTGAATTAATTTAAGTATTGTGTAGGAATGTGTTAATTTCATAATTGATAGGTTGAAATAGTAGACCATAGATGCCAAACCCAAAATCACTAAATTTTACACCCTTGGATCAAATTTAGAATAGTTTGGGGGATTTCACTATTGTAGGAAGATATTGAGATAAATGGGGATTCCATGTATGAAATTAAAAATCTTGTGTGGATTGTCTAAGGTCAATATGATACAATTGGGTGAAAATCTCAAGTTAGAGGTCGTTTTACTTGAATTAGTGTTTAATGAGAGAAATTGCAATAATCAAGGTAAATATAAATATATATATTTTTTATTTGAAAATTTCTTTTCGTAACCTTTATGACTCGAGCAATTAAGCCTGCAAGGGTTTTTAAAATCTGGTGCCCTATGGTCATCTGATTTGGGAGTCATAGGCTGAAAAATTGTTACATGGGTCATTTAGAAAGTTTAAGGGAGAGAATGCTTCAAAATAAATAAATAAAAAAGTGTTGAAAAAAAATAATAGACAAAAAAATCAGAAAAAATAGGTGCATGAAACGAAAACGCACCAAATGCCTTGATTATGTATCAAACACTTGTTTAAGGAAATTTGATTTTTGATAAGAGATTATTAGCCTAATTAAATCCTAGAGATTGAAGCAATCAAACTATGGAGAATCCTTATTTATTGACATATTGACTTGTAATTAGTGAAATTTACCTAAATTAGAGAGCCGATGATAGTAGAAAATTCAACCTTAGATCACACATTTGGTAAGAGCGAAAAGAATAAGTTTGGGGGTGTATGAATCTTATGAGTGATGAAAGAACATATTTGACCATTGAGGGTCGAGAATTGAAACAACTTGTGAATTCATGATGCTATGCTTAATTCTTCACACACATACACACGTCGATTTTACATTGAAAAAACATATTTTAATTTTTGTAATGTGATTTTAAAGTTGTGCATAGATCTGATTATGATTTCAATCATGAGATAAAAAGCAGGGTAACTAGCTAAATCTTTTTGCGCTACTTGATTGACTGACCACCAATTAGGTAATTAGCATTGCATACTTGTGTGTTTGTTAGGTAGTTTTGTTTGAGGACAAACAAATATTCAAGTTTGGGGGTTTGATAAATATATTTTCTACACTTATTTGGGACTTGAAACAATAGAATTTTACTGTTCGTTTAGCAAAATACAACCTAAATTGTGTTATATTACATCTTGTAGGTAAAACTCAATGTTTGATGAAGAATTGAAGAAAAGAATATAAAAATGACAAAATTTAAAGTTTAAGGACCAACTTGCAAGTAATCAATAGTTGATAGACTTCAAGAAGATACTTTGAAGATTGCTAGGATGACAATTGGATTGAATTATAATTCAAAAAGGAATGAAAATTCACGGTAGGTAGAACACTATTTATGGAACACACGGACAAAAAAATTAGGAATAATATTTATAGCGTGTGCGATCATATTTGATAATCCTAAACGTCAATGCATGTTTGTCATATGAATTCGGACTANTTTAAGGACCAACTTGTAAGTAATCAATAGTTGATGGACTTCAAGAAGATACTTTAAAGATTGCTAGGATGACAATTGGATTGAATTAGAATTCAAAAGGAATGAAATATGATCAAAATCAATTTTCAATAGCACAAGATATATTCCAGATTTTTATCCGAAACTTGAGACCCATTTTTAGCACCGTAAACGTCTGAATTGGAAACACTCTATTTCTATCAACGTTATAGCCCTTTAAGTTATCTATCCAATGCACTTTGAATTGCATCAATCGAATATCGAGAGAGAACGTTATGGCCAAAATACTAACTACTGTGCAGAGACAAAAAAATCCGCGCACGAATGCAACTTTCCTTCTTCGATTAGAACTCTTTTGAAAACCAATTTGGACGTGATTTTCAACCAATTTTCAACTCCTACAAGTAAAGAACAGTAGAATACAGATGAAGGATCTCCCTAGACCTAAAAATCTCTGTATTATACATATTTTGGAGGCGAAGAACATGGCTAACAATGTGGAATCACGGCGAATTGCATAGGATATTGAAGATTCTTCATCCGGATTCAAGATTCACATCAAGAACGTGGAAAATTCCCAATTCTTCATTATTTCTTCTTTCCGGGTGATGATTTTCCAATTGTTCCTTTGTAATTTAATTTCTACAATATGATAGGCTAAATTCCTTGTATTGGATGGATGATGAAACTATTTAATTTTTAGTTTTTAATTCGAGACCGCGTGTTTTTAATTTAATTCTTACATTGTGATTTCATAAATATGCATGAATATATTGTTTTAATGTTTGCGCATCATTAGAAAAATTAGTTGCTTATTCGTAGTGTTGGAAAACTCACGGTACGTAAAACATTGTTTATGGAACACGCGGACAATGAATATTAGGAATAATATTTATGGCGTGTACGATCATTTTTGATAATCCTAAACGTCAATNTGCGCACCATTATGACAATTAGTTGCTTATTCGTAGTGTTGGAAAACTCACGGTAGGTAGAATACTGTTTATGGAACACACGGACAATAAATATTAGGAATAATATTTATGGCGTGTGCGGTCATATGTGATAATTCTAAACGTCAATGCTTGCTTGTCATATGAATTCGGACTAGGAATAGGATCGTCTCGTGGCAATCATAGGTTTATTATATCTTGGGAAAGAATAGTAAATGAAAGTGGAATTATCGATCGCCGCAATTGCATGAATTGAATTAATTATCACTGGTTGAGAATTGAAACTAAGAATTGATTAGAGGAGTCGGAAATCCAATACACTCTCCCTCATTTGATTTATATCCATTTTTTTTATAGTTTTCGTAGTTATAGAACGTAGTTAAATTCAAACCAATTATCTTTTATTACACTCGCGAATTTAAATATATCGAACACACTAAAATTAAGCCTTACTCCCTGTGGGACGATAACTCACTCATCACAATTATTACTTGTACAACGAATCCGTACGCTTGTGGGATTTTCACGTAACATTGATTATTATTTTTTTGGAGCATGAGATTTATGTTTTGTATTGTGAATTTTTTTTTATTTTAATATTTCTTACTAAGTTGAAAATAATGGACCTTAGATGCATAACTTGAACAACCTTTATATTATACATCCTTAAACCAATTCTAGGATAATTTGGGGGTGATTGAGCTATTGTAGAAAGACATTGAGATAAATGTGGATTCCATGCGTGCTAAATTTTGTGTGGATTGTCTAAGGCCAATAGGACGAAAACTAGGTGAAAATCTTAAATTGGAGGTTGATTTTTGAGAATAAATGTTTAATAAGGAGCATTGCACTAATCATTGCCTAAAAAAATTTGTTACATTCTGAAGCTTTTCTTTGTAGCCTTTATGATTCGAGTGATTAAGCCTGTAATGATATCTAAAAATTTGATGCCCTAGAGTAATCTGACTTGGGAGTCATTGGCCGAAAGCTCGCTACAAGGGTCATTTAGAAAATTTAATGGAGAGAAGTCTGCACAAAAGATGAGAAAAAACAATGAAAAAAATAATAATTGCTACATGTCTTGATTAAGGCACGAACACTCATTTGAGAGAATTAAAATTTTGACAACGGATTACTACTTTAATTGATTCTTAGAGGTTGAAGCAATCAAAAATAAGGAGAATTTTCATTTGCTGAAGTATTGGGTTGCAATTAGTAAAATCGAACCAAACTAAAAAGGGTGAGGATTAGTATTATATTAAAATTCAACATTATATCACACATTGGGGAAAGAGTGAAAAGAATTAAGTTTGGAGTGTGCATCTTACGAGCGCAAAAAGAAAACATTTGGCCATAGAGGGTCGGGAATTGAATCAATTTATGACATTGTGATACTTTACATAAATCTTCACACACACATATACACACACACGTCAGTTTTGCATTGGATAGATAGACATTGATTTAGCATTGTGATTTTGAACTCTGAAAGCCCAATCCTGAGGCTAAAAGCATATTATTCAACGAAGTTATTTGTGAAAATATTTTTAGTTAAGCTTTATTTTGTTTGAGGACAAACAATTGTACAAATTTGGGGATGTTTGATAAATGTATTTTATATACTTATCTGTAACGTTAAACTAGAGAAATTATTCTAATTTTAAATGAATTGAGGCTTAGTTTTATATATATTTTGTTTGTTAGGTGCATCTCGATGAAAAATGATAGAATTGGACAAAAGGTGCAAAAAATTGGCTAAAGTGGAATTAATCCAAATTTTGGGGACTAGATTGTAAAGTTCTAATAGTTGATTCAGACTTTGTATCGATGATTGGAGAGATGTTAGAGTCAATAGATGGATTTGGAAGATGGAAGATCAAGAAGATTCGAAAAAGGGACCAAAATGACTAAAGAATGAAATTGAGGGACCAAACTACAACAAATAGAGCTTTAATATAATGGTGCGCGTGCAGAAGCCAATTTTCTCACACGCACGCGCCTGAATTCCATTTATCGAGAGCAAAACAAATAAGCAGTGTGCGTGCAATGAATTATATGGCGCGCGCGGAGCCATTTCTGGGCCTAAAAGGCCCAACTTCTTAGTTTGATCAAAATTCTTATAGAAATCAAATTCCACCTATTATTTAACCTACAAAGGACTACTAGAACAATAACACATATCAAAACCCTATTTTTCACCACAAGAAGGAGGTTAGCACAAGATTCAAAGGCAATTAAGACAAGAGATTGGAGATTCAAAGTCCGAGTTGAAGATAAACGAAGAAGAATTTGATTTTTCACTTTTCAATCATTGTTTTTCATTCTGAGTGATGTTTATTCAAATCTTTTTGTGTAATTTACATAACAACATGCTATGCTAGTTCTTCTCATGTATTGGATGAAGATGAAATCTTTTATTATTTATTTTTAATTTAAGACAAATAGTTAGTTAAATTGTTTTTTTCTCGATTAATCTTTCATGCGCAATTTTATTATTTGATCGTTTGATCACCAATTAAATATATAGTTACTTGTTGTAGTGCTGGGAGACTTACAATAAGTCTAGAACACTGCTTGATTAACATACGCGCAATATATATTATGAATAATGTTTATCACATGTGCAATCTTCGAGATAATTGTGAAATTAAATGCGTTCTATTCATTCAAATTCGGATTAAGAATAAATTCGAGTCGTGATTAGAATATATTTAATTTATCTTGGAAAAGAGAATTAATTAATGCATGAATGATACTAGCTACGTAATTGAAAATTGAAATAAATAATAATAGGTAGATTCGTAATCCAATACACTCATTTCATGTACTTATAAAATTCAAATTTTACAAGCTTCTGTAGATTAATTTAGAATAAATACAAACTATAAGGCCATGTTTGATAAGCCATTATTTCCATGGAAGTTCGAAAAGAATTTTCATTTTCTTGCTTTTGGCTTGTTTGATAGCCAATATTTTCTAGGGAAAATTTTTTCCTTCCCCCACCTCCACGCGCCTATTTTCCTTGATTTGGTTGAAAATATTTTCNTGGAAAATGAAAAATGACTTCCATTTCCACAAATTTGCCTTGTTTGATAGACATTTTCTTCTAGGCAATTCTTTTTCCACCTACTCACCTCACGCGCTTCTTTTCATTGTTTTGCTTGAATTTCTTTTCCCACATTTTTTGTGGGAAAACTGAATTCCAGTTAGTTTTTTATTTTTATTTTTTTTATTTTTTGGCAATGAAACGAATTTCATAACCAATTGTAAATTTTCTTTTTTACTTTAATAGACATTTTTCATGTAAAATAAAGCCAAACGAACACTAAACTTTGATGAAAAAATGATTTTTTAGGAAAATATTTATTTTTCACTTTTTTTTTTTACTTTTTGGCAATGGAAACAAATTTTATAACTAATTGTGGAAAAAATATCACTTTAATGAACAATTTTCATGTAAAACGAAGTCAAACGAACACAAAATTTAAAAATTTTCCACCCAGAAAATTATACCAATCAAACACACTTAATTAATAATTCTCTACAAAACATTTTCTAGGCAATTATTTTCCATGGAATTTATTTTCTTTCCTCCCGTTTTCCATCCTTGCAATCAATCGGACCCTAAATCTCTTTTGTTTGCGTACTTTGAATCTGATTAGAAACTAGTACACTTGATTGAATTGTATTCCTCGTAGGACGATACACGTACTCATCACGTATTACTTTTTAATGATCCCGTATGCTTGCGAATTTTGCACAAACAATGATTTATATTGCTTGCAAGAAATTTGGTATAAATTATAATAGGTAATGAAAAAACTTGGTCTTATTTTAGATATACTCAATGAAATCATTATTAGATGACCTTTCTGCATTAATACATATTTATATGTTCGCAATTTAATTAATAAAAATTAAGTTCCTACATAAATATATGACTAATTAAAAATTGATAGAGCTATTGATTATAATTGGATAATTGATTTTCAACCTTGACAAGAATTGAATATCAACGGGTAATTGATGATTAAAATACGTTAAAAATTGTTGTTTCATGATTCTAGTGCCTTTTGATTTGATTAATTTCAAGATTTGTTGCTTATCTTTAGTTGCTTATTTTCGCGAATAATTAGATAAATAAAATATGAATCTTAAACATAGATTGTATGTTCTTCAAATTAGAGCTAGTGTGTATTTAAAGTAAAAAAGTAGGTATTAGTTCTCATAGGTTCTCGACACTCTATTCATCATCGTATTAATTGTTTGCGATCTATTCACTTGCAGGATAAAATCAACAACAATATTGTCTTGTCATCATACATGTGTAATATATTGTTGATTGATAATCACTCTCATTTAGAGTATGTTTAGGAAGTGCTTATAAACGAGTTAAATTATGAATAGATAAAAAAAGAAAAAAAGCGATTGATATGTTAAGTTTTTATACCCTTATCTTCGAAAGGGTAACCAAGGTTGGCCACACACTTATAATTGTTCTTGAGATATATTAAGTTTTTATACCCTTATCTTGGAAATATGTTTGGCTCATATTTATAGATACTCAAATCACTTTTTTTTATTTATAAATTTAATTTCTCTCATGTATAGTTATTGACTTAAATTTTGAATGCTTGGCTAAGACTCTTTTCAACGAAGTTGGCTATTTATGGTAGCAGATATGAGTTTGAATTTTGAATTGGAATTTTTATGTTTACATGGTTAAAAAATTCAGCATGTTCCCATTTAATCGTGGAAAGTTTCCATTTCCTTGAACATGGAAAAGAAACACCGTCACTTCTGAAGCCATGACATTTTCAATTTGTATGCTCCTATGTGTGAGATTGGAAGTTATTTTTAATTCTTCCAAATAATAAATGTTGAGCATGCACAAGTTTTTAGTTGATGCTTAAGATGTGGTCTTTTTTGCGCACATAGGGCTTGTTTGTGCACTTCTTTTAGATAAAAGAAATTCTGGATTTTTATATCACTATAGAATGAGATAGAAAGAAGGAAAAGAAAGTCTCCTTGCAACATGTGTATTGTAGAAATTGCTGCTTAAGCCATTACATTGTGTTTTGTTTACTATGTATTAGTTGTGATTTATGAAGAAATTATTTCATTTATGGAGCATGTGTGCATTAGAAGCCTAAAGTATCAAAATATTGGAACCCATGAGATCAATTAATTCATGTATGTTGAAAAATCAGGTATCGCTCTGGCTACCACTTGAAAGTTACGGATTACCAAATTTACGGCTACTAAGTTATCGAATGATTATTAATTATCCGTTTTTAGTTTTGACCATATATGAAGAATTAATCAATCAAAAGCAACAAATCATTTTTAATTGTTTCTAGATGGCTAATCAATTAAGTCAATTTCTCTAAGTTTGAATACCAAATAAAAAAGCAATAAATAACGAACGCCAAAATGATAACAGAGAAATTCAAACTGAAGAATTAATCAATCAAAAGTAACAAATCATTTTTAATTGTTTCTAGATGGCTAATCAAACAAGTCAATTTCCTTAAGTTTGAATACCAAATAAAGAAAACAATAAATAACGAACACCAAAATGATAATGGAGAAATCTCAACTGGATAAAAACTCCAGGACCAAGCTAACATCCACTATAGACAATACGGAGTGAGTTATAGTCAGATGCTATCTAGCCAACTCTACTAAACTTCCCGATTTATTTTCTTCTAACTCCAAGACCTGCTCCAAGATCTGCTTCAAGATCTTCTGCAATTGTCTCTTCCCAACGAAATTCCAAAAACCTGCTCCGAGGCCTTGTGCTCTTCCAGCGCTTGTAGTCCAACCTCTTTCAACCTCTACCAACCTCTGAAGTTCAACAATAGGAGGAAGTAGGTGGTGTTTAGTTTAATCGGTTTGTCGTTTTTTTTTCCAAACAGGTGGTTATATGATCTCAAGAAGAAAGGATAAATCACAATGAAAGAATATGTTCTTGAATCTTTAGAGAATAAGATGAGGCAATGAAAATAATGAAAACAACCTTTGAATTTCGTCCAATAGCTTGGATATTTATAGGAGCGGGTAATTGAGTTGAATGTGCCGAAAAAATCTGTTTCAAAACGCAAATTAGGGTTTTTCGTATAAACCTATCACTTGAGTTAAACCTCGGCAACATGCAAGCGACGGCCTCTCGCTTGAGCAAGAGCCGGACGACAGACGAGCGATGGGGATTCTGTTTTTGCTGCTCAAGCAGTGTCCAAGCAATACGCTAGCGAAAATTCGACGCCGTGATTCTTCTTTTTTCATGCTCAAACCCTAGAACTCATAACCTAATTTATACAAATTGAACCCCAGGTCCTTGACTTTTACAGCACATTACAAATTAGTCCATTTGTCTAAAGAATTGCCAACACTAAAAATCTAAACATACGTAAACTAGAAAGCAGGTTAGGTGCGATGCCACCTTTTTCCCTTTTTGTTGACAATTAACTCGTTACAGAAATTTTTTACCTTGCTTAAGGTTTCTTTATTTGTTAATTTTTTTTTCTGAATTGCGTTTGAGGTTTCTTTCTTTGTTGAATTTTTTTATTGCAATTGGTTAACATTCAAATTTTGGGTCATTAGAACTAATGAGCTCTAACAAAATTCTCTAGAGTTTATCTGAATGTAAATCATATTTTTTGGAATTCGTTTTTGGTGAAAATTTGGGTTAAAATTGCTTTAAAATTGTGTCTTCTTGTTCTTTTTCGAAGTTTTAGATTTTTCTAATGCTTTCCTTATTTTTTTTAATTTCATTTCTGAAAAAGCTGTCTCAAATTATTTGGGAACTTCAAAAGCGATGGTTGTGGTTCACAACTCTAAGCTATACATTCTTTTGCAGCTTTGTATGACCTACAAATAGTCAATAATAAATTCAATTTCCATATTTACTATATTGAATAAGAAATTGTACTCGTAGAACCTTATTTTTGTACACATTGTGTTTGTTTCAAATCATTCATGTTATGCCACTCCTGCATCTCCAGGAATGACGTTTCATGAATTTTTTTCCAGCTTCATTATTTGTTGTGCAATAAAATCTCCTAATTCCTGCCTTTTTTTTTCTTGTCCTTTTATTTTTTTGCTTTTGATCAAATACTTCATTATTAAACCATATAACTTCAACATCTCAATTCGGTGGTTTATTTCATATTAAGTGGTATCGAGCAATACATGATCCTTGAACTTCTAACAATTGGTATCAGAAATTCTGGACATAATTAACACAACAAGTAGTATCAGAGCCTTGGTTCAATAGTTCTATAAGAGCGCAGGGTTTGATTTGTTCGAGATTTTTTTTCGTGATGGCTTTCTTGAAGTATGACATTTTCCTTTTGGATCGGGATACTAGATTTTCACTATGACGGGTTAAGATGCGTGTATTACTTGCACAATAGGATTTGGATGATGCATTGATGCGTTGATGGAAATTGACAAGATGCTCGCAACTTTGATTGCAGAGGAGAAATTACGGAAGGATGAGAAGGCAGTTTCTCACATTCATCTTTATCTATCGAATTCCTTATTTAAGACATTTTGAAGGATGGTTCAGCAGCTACTTTATGATTGAAATTGGAGTAATTGTGCATGACTAAAAGTCTCATATGCAAGTTGTATCTCAAGCAGCATTTATACTCTTATCAAACGACAGAAGAAGGATCATTGGAAGATCACCTGGCCATATTTAAGGAGTAGTCGTTGATTTGGAAACTTTGGAAGTAAAGTATGATGAAGAAGATTTGGCATTGATCCTATTGTGTTTGTTGTCCACTTTGTTTTCTTCATTTAGAGACACGATCTTGTATAGTCGTGATACTCTCACCATAGAGGTGTATGTTTTTTTTATTTTCAAAAGAAAAGATGAAGCATTTGGTGTCTAAGGCCAGAGATGGAGAAGGCCTTGTTGTTCATGGTGAATCTAAAAGGGATAGATCGAAGTCTAAATTCAGTAATCAGATTTGTAACTTTTGTAGGAAGAAGGAGCACATAAAGAAGGATTGCTACAAATTGTAGAATAAAGAAAGGTTGGCTGCAAGTCGATATGGGAAGCAATCAGAGACTTTAGGTGAAGCAGACCTCGCATAGAACATCGTAAGTAAGAGAGATCTCTTGGCTATTTCTAGCTAAACCAAGGGAGGATTGGATTCTGAATTTTCATAAGTCTCCTAATAAGGACTTGTTTACTACATATGAAACCATTTTCAAAGGTGTCGTGGTTATGAGAAACAACACATCTTGTCGGGTTGCTGGAATTGGTACGGTCAGATTGAATTTATTGGATGTGACAATTAGAATACTTGGCCAAGTTTGACATGTTCTAGATTTAAAGAAGAATCTCATCTCATTGTGTATCCTTGATTCAAAGGATTATGAGTTCTTTAGTGGAGGTGGAGTTTTAAAGGTTTTTAAGGGTGCCCATGTTATATTGGGGGATAGAAAATGTCTCAATTATACATCTTGCAGAGTTGTATAGAATCTAGAAGAGTCAATCAGTATAGGTTCAGTACCGTGGTGGACATTCAGTTTGGTACAATACCTTTAGGAGCTCATAAAGGGTCGGATTTGAAGAATATAACTCAATGGAGTTCATGAGATTTGGATAATACCGCTTTGCCACCATCACCTGCGATGCCATTATATTATATTGCTATGGACAAACCCAGTAGAAAAAGGTATGTGGATGCTGATTTTGTTGAGCATGCTTTCGGCGTAGTAGAAGGTGTATAATGTAGCAATGGGGCTGCTTTAAAAGCATTTGGGTTTGATTCTGCTTTTGGGTGTATTACAGCCCAATTTGGTGAATTTTAAAATCATTATGATTTTTTTGGAAATCCAAGGTAATTTGTAGAGTAGTGCTTGGATTCATTGGAAGATGTGGAGTATTTTGTGTTTGGTTGGAGAAATAAGTTTTGGTTATTATTGAAAAGTCGGTTCATTTTTTGTAGACAAATTTTTTTCTCCAAGTGGACAAAATTTTGGAGCTTTGTTCGTTGTAGTGAAATTCGTGTCAAAGTGAAAATTGTTAGAATTTTGGTGTAATCTGAATTCCTTGTTGAAGTAATTGTAGAATTCTAATTGAAGTGCACGAGAGGAATTCAGTTTGAAATGCTATTAGAGTTTTATTCAAGTTGAAATTCTATTTTGAAGCCCTATTGGGAGTTGGAATTTATATTGGACTTGAAGAGGTGGACCTGGAAGAAAAGTCGCTGCATTTTCGCTAAGTTTACTCGAGCAACACCTGCAGGTTTTCTCTCGAAACTTGGCTCGCATGTCGCTCGCCTGGCTCTCGAGTGATGATCTGTCGCTAGCTTATCGCTCAAGCGACATGGTTATTCGGTCCAGGCACTTTTTGCATTTTAACCAGTTTTTGGCATTCTTCTTAAACTACATCTCATCTATTAGGATTTGAACGTCGCCCTATATAGTTGCCTATATATACTTGGCTCTTCTCTACAATTTTATGATATGAGAAGTGTAAAACAAAGTGATTACTAGCTTTTAGAATCATTATAATATTTCTCCATCTTCATTGTGAGAAAAGCAGGGCAGGTTGCATTTCCCCTTTTTTCCTTTTTTGCTGACAATTAACTCGTTATAGAATCTTTTTTACCTTGCTTATGGTTTCTTTATTTGTTAATTTTTTTTCTCAATTGCACTTGAGGTTTCTTTCTTTGTTGAATTTTTTTATTGCAACTGGTTAACATTCAAAATTTGGGTCATCAGAACTAATGAGCCCTAAAAAAATTCTCTAGAGTTTATCTGAATGTAAATCATATTTTTTGGAATTCGATTTTGATGGAGTCAAAATTGCTTAAAACTTGTGTCTTCTTGTTCTTGTTGGAAGTTTTAAAGTTTTCTGATGCTTTCCTTATTGTTTCAATTTCATTTCTGAAAAAACTGTCTCAAATTATTTGGGAACTTCAAAAGAGATGGTTGTGGTTCACAACTCTAAGCTATACATTCCTCTGCAGCTTTGTATGACCTACAAATAGTCATTAATAAATTCAATTTCCATATTTACTTATATTGAATAAGAAATTATACTCATAGAACCTTATTTTTGTACACATTGCGTTTGTTTCAAATCATTCATGTTATGCCTCTCCTGCATCTTGAGAAATGACATTAGTAGGCATGACTTCGGATGTCAGCTAAACATGTCCCTTCTTGCCAATTGGTATGATTACGTTACATCTAGGTCCAATGAAATATTTGCGACCTCCTCCAGCAATGTAATTTCACGTACATCTTTGTATTCCAACTAATTTTACCGAGATCATGTATCAGCTGATGTAGCATCTGAAGCTGGCTAAACAAATGGATGAAAAGAGCCAGCCCATTCCTCCGGATTTATGCACGTAAAATTTTGAACTTATCCTTTGCATTCTTCAACAACAATTGATTTTTCTTTTATAAAATTTCCCAAATACACCTGACCCGAGCAGTTCTGCATAAAACAAAGGATTTTTTTTTGGGGGGGGGGAGGGATTTTAAGCCTTACCAAACATTTAGTTCAATATTTAAAGTCTAAATTTCATGGTGCTATTGAATCTTGACTAGATTTATCGAAAGTTTACACCTCTATATTGAGAGTTTGGGATCAGACTGCGTGCAAAATACATGTTCAACGAAGCACAGACGCACGAGCTTCTGATATACATAGATATTGATTATCATCACTTCCCAAAACTCTCAAATTTCTACCTTCACAATTCAAAACTATCGCAAATTATGATTTGAGAAATAATTTACTGTATCTCATGAAAGATACATCCATATCTAATTTTCCCCAAAGCCGCTTATCAGTAGTTCCCACCTATATCAAATTTGATTATAGGAGTTTCTCTATAGGAGTTGCCTTAATTTCCCCAATGCACATGATTGCATCTTTCGTCCACCGTTTTCTTCTTCTCATCTATCAACCCAACATTTCAGAGTCAGATTCACTGCCACCAAAAGCCGTCGTTTCCATTTCAACTACCATGATCACCTTCCTTCTTAACCACTTCTCAGTCTCAACTTCGGATTAGGTTTACGCTTTCCTTCCCTCTTTCCATTTCTTAGGAATCGGGAATTTGATCTTTTTGTGGTTTTGATAATTTAGAAAATATTAATTACGTACGGTATTATTCAAATTAGTTACTTTTGAGAGGTAACGAATCTAATTTCTCCAATAAAAAAGGGGTTTTCGGAAGGCTCGCTAGATATTAAACCCCTGTTAGTTTATCTAAAAAAATATTTTTTTAGTACATTTTGATAAAAGTTGACGAGTAGATGTATGTTGAAAAATTGATATAAGTTGTGGGTTTTAAGAAATGTACGATTTTAAATAAGTTTTGAAAAAATTGAGTATTAGAAAAATTGAGATCAAGCATGAGCTGGATGCCCACGTACTGGTGAACCGGAGACCATTAGTTCACCATTTTACAGGTATAACAAGTAGCAATGATGATTAGGGGTGGACATGGGTCGATTTTTTACCCAACCCAATATAGTCGGTTTGATAAAAAATCAAACCAACCCAACCCAAATATGCGTTCCAACCCAACCCAACCTAACCCAATCAAGTTTCGGTTGGGTCGGGTTGGGTTGGGTTCGGTCGGGTCGGTCAGTTTGGACACTAAAAATCATAAAAGTATATTCCGACACTAAAAACCTCTCAACCACAAGAAATGCATAAATAAAAAATGCTAAAAAAAAAAAAGAAAATAGAGGCATCTTGTACCTATAATTAAAAATGCATTTGTTTTCAAATCAAAGCTTAACAAGAAATGGGAAAGTACAACTTTTTAATAGCATAACCACAAGTTAAATTATAAACTCGGAATAATTCTAGATACTCAGTACAATTTTCTCAAGATTTTAAATTGCAAAAGTTGTGTAATTGTGTTTTGTAACTTGTTTGTCCCGTGACTTTTGCCTTTTGAAATGGAGTTGCGCCTTTTTTGTTTTTTTTAACTAAGTGGGTCGGGTCGGGTTAAATCGGTTTCTTGGATTAACCTGTGACCCGACCCGCCTTCTTCGCCCAAAACCCAACCCAACTATAAAATAAAAAAAATAAAAAAAACATGGTTTGGGCAGGTTGGTTTGGATTTTGCCCACCCCTAATGATGATAATCAAATTTGATGGTATTTGAGTACCTATTGCTCTACTGTCTTCAATGATGCGAAACATGTTTATTTTAGTCTAATCAAATTTGATGGTATTTGAGTACCTATTGCTCTACTGTCTTCAATGATGCGAAACATGTTTATTTTAGTCTCTTTGTAAAATCATTTAGGTTTCATTTTGTGGTCCAACCGTAAACTAAGATACATTAAAACGAAAATGAAAGAAAAAAGTAGAAAGTTACTAAAACATGTATTTTTCTAGACTGTTTGTTCTCTATCAATAACCCCACAGTCCCCACCTGTATTAGCTTTCGCATCTAAGGATATGTTTGGTCCTATTTTTTCAAAAATTCATTTTCAACCACACATTCTGCCATAAAATAATTTTACACATAAATCGAAAACTTTTCTTATTTTTTAATCACATGTATCCAAAAAAATCACTATATAAATCAACGCCCTCAAATTATCAAAGCTAATAAGCCTTTTCTTTCCTTGCGTCCTCTAAATAAAAAATTGTCTTTGCCATGGCATTTTCTTCCACCTTTGCTTTTTCAGTGAAACGGTGTAAGCCTGAACTGGTGGTGCCAGCAAAGCCCACTCCACGTGAAATAAAGAAACTCTCCGATATAGATGATCAAGAAGGTTTAAGGTTTCAAGTTCCGATAGTGTTTTTCTATAAAAACAATCCTTCAATGAAAGGGATAAATCCAGTTGAAGTCATTCGAGAAGGACTTGCTAAAACACTGGTTTATTACTATCCCTTTGCTGGGAGGATTATGGAAGGAGACAACAGAAAACTTATGGTTGATTGCAATGGCGAAGGCGTTTTGTTCGTAGAGGCTGATGCATATATCAGGCTTGAGCAGCTTGGGGATAACATATTGCCGCCATGTCCGTTTATGGAAGAGTTTCTGCACGATGTACCTGGTTCTGGAGGGATCATTGGCTGCCCTCTTTTGTTGATTCAAGTAAGTACCAATTCATCTAAAA
>CAIGRB010093314.1:0-17894 GCA_903798255.1 Fraxinus quadrangulata | reverse complement strand
CCTAATTTAAGCAAAAGACCAAAATAGACATCCACTTAATTAAAATAATTAAAATGTGAAAACTTAAATGATCCGGTAGACTGCCTTAAACTACGAATTTGAAGCTGAAAATGACGTCAATCAAGGAACCCAAGTTGGGACGTTGTAGAGCGCTGTGAGACGTTTCCGAAAACATGTTATAATAGTCATTCTGACACTTGTGCAAAAAGTTATGACCGTTTCTTCGAGACAGCTCGTTTTGCCAATTTTCGATCTAACTCTTCTTTGAACTCTAACGCCAATTGTCCTACATCAGTTCTCCCTAATGAGAGATTCACGTCCATTTGGTACTACAACGATCCCATTTCCTTCTTCCTGCCCAAGGGAATGATGGGGGTGTTGGTTGGTAATATCAATTTGTGCTGAGTTACTTCTATCAAGGTATCCACAGGATGTTGGGCATTTGATTCTGGAAGCCTACTCTCGAACTCTAGCTAACTTGTCATTCGTGAGCAATCCCAATTCACCCGTGGCAATTTCACACCTCATTGGAGCTAGAATTCCAGGGATTTCAGATAGTCCAATGCTGGATCGTGTTAGAAACTCCCTTATTCGCCTGTTGAATGGTGTTGATAGAAAATCACGCTCGTCACACAATACTAGCCTCTGATATCGAAACTCAATTTGCTGAAGCTAAAATTAGTAGTTTAGTGACTGTAACACCAAGTCGAAGTCAAGTATGGTGCATTGGTCAGGAGGCTTGCTAAAGTTTATCTGCTCCAATTTCCTCACGATGAAATACCAGCAGCTTTTCTTATAGCTGCATCTTGATGACGGTGATTTTCCTTCTGGATAGTGTTAGCAAAAACAAGCAAGATGCCAGAATTGATGTGATACCGCTTGTTAGAGATTGATGCCACTTGTTGTGAAATCAACTACTGAATTGAGATGTTGAAATTATGGCACAATATGAAATATTTGATCAAGAATAAAAGAATAAAAAAAGACAAGAATATGGCAGATGAATTAAGAGTTTTATTGGCCAAAAATAATAATGGAGAAGAGAAAGAAAATTACAATGAATTATAATTTAATAATCTATTTTCTCACTATATAATTGTAAAGAATAGCCTAGTATTTATAGGCAAGAATATAGGCGGCGTTCAAAACCCTAATAGTCGAGTTGTAGTTGAAATAGAATGTCAAAAACGTGTTAAAACGGAAAACAAGTTTGGGCTGGGTAACATTGTCGATTGAGCGACAGTCGGGCAACAGCCCGTTGCTCGAATGTCTAGCGGGCGACAGCGAAAACTCTCGTGTTGTTTTCCATCAGCTTCGCTCGAGCGTCTAGCTAGCAAAAATGCGGTGACTTTTCTTCCCGATCCATAATTTAACATATTCAAGTCTAATACAAATTCCAACTCCCAATGAGCTTCCAAAGTAGAATTTTAACTTGACATAGGATTTCAATAGCATTCCAAACTTAAATTCTTCTTGACGTGCACTTCAATTACTTCAACAAAGAATTCGGGTTACACCCAAATTCCAACAATCTCCACCTGTACATGAATTTCACTAAGGAATGAACTGACTTCTTCAATAATAATCAAAAAATTAATTTCTCCAACCAAACACAAAATACTCCACCTCTTCCAATGAATTCAAGCACTACTCTGTAGAATTACCTTAGATTCCACAATGATTTTAAATTAACCAAAATAGATTGTAACACATCCCAAAATAGAATCATTACCAAATATTTTTTCAGAAGGCCCATTGCTAAATTGTACACCTTCTACTCCACTTAAAGCATACTTAACAAAAAAAAAATCAACATACCTTGTTCCACTTTGTTTGTCTTTAGCAACTTAATACAATGGCACCACAGGTGATGATGGCAAAGCGGCATTATCCACATCTTCAAAATTCCACTTAATTGTATTCTTCAAATCTGACCATTTATGAGCTCCTAAAGCTATTGTACCAAACTGAATGTCCATCAAGGTACTGAACATGTGCTAATTAACTCTTTCAAATTCTGCATATCCTTGCAAGATGTATAATTGAGACATTTTCCGTCCCTCCAATACAATTTGGGCACCCTTAAAAACCTTCAAAGCTCTACCTCCACCAAAGAACTCATAACATTTTGAATCAAGGATTGACAAAGAGATGAGACTCTTCTTCAAATTCGAAACATGTCGAACTTGACCAAGTGTTCTAATTGTTCCATCCAAAAGCTTCAATCTGACCGTACCAATTCCAGCAACCCGACAATGTGCGTTATTTCCCATAACCATGACACCTTTGGAAACAGTTTCATATGTAGGAAACAAGTCCATATTTTGACACATATGAAACAGACATGCTGAATACAGAATCCAATCATCATCTGATTTAGACTTGTTGTCAGAAATAGCCAAGAGCCCTCCATCACTTACAACGTTCTTCACGAGGTCTGCTTCGCCTGAAGTATTTGAATTTCTACTTGCAGCCATCCTTTCTTTATTCTACAATTTGTAGCAATCCTTCTTCAAGTGCCATTCTTCTTGCAGTAGTTACAAATTTGATTACTAAACTTCGACTTCGATCTGCTACTGCCAAAACCACCATGAGGAACAAAGCCAGGTCCATTTCTAGCCTCAGAAACAAGATGCTTCATCTTCCCTTTTGAATATAAAGCATTATACACCTCCTCTATGGTGAGAGTATCACGACTATACAAGATCGTGTCTCTAAACGAAGATTATGAAGTGGGCAATGAACACAATAGGATCAAGATCAAATCTTCTTCATCATATTCTACTTCCAAAGTTTTCAAATCAGCAACGATTTCTTTAAACACAGCCATGTGATCTTCCAGTAATTCTCCTTCTACCATTCGATGAGAATATAAATGCTGCTTGAGATTCAACTTACTTGTGATACTTTTAGTTACGCACAATTTTTCCAACCTCAACCATAATGCAGCTGCAGAATTCTCCTTCAAAATGTCTTGAAGATAGGTATTAGATAGATGAAGATGAATGTGAGAAATTGCGTTCTTATCCTTCCGTAATTTCTCCTATGCGGTCAAAGTTGTTGACATTTTGTCAATTCCCAGCAACGCATCATCCAAATCCAGTTGTGCAAGTACTGCACGTATCTTAACATGTCATAGCAAAAATCTAGTGCTCTGATCTAAAAGAGGAATGTCATACTTCATGGAAGCCATCACGAATAAAAAACTTCGAACAAAACAAAAAAAAACTTGCGAAATTACTGAACCTAATCTCTGATACCACTTGTTAGCAAAAACGAGCAAGATACTGCTTGTTAGAGATTGATGCCACTTGTTGTGAAACCAACCACCGAATTGAGATGTTGAAATTATATGCCATAATATGAAATATTTGATCAAGAACAAAAGAATAAAAAAAGACAAGAATATGATGGAGGAATTAAGAGTTTTATTGGCCAAGAATAATAATGGAGAAGAGGAAGAAAATTACAATTATAATTCAATAATCTATTTCTCACTATATAATTGTAAAGAAAAGCCTATTATTTATAGGCAAGAATGTAGGCAGCGTCCAAAACCCAAATAGTCGAGTTGGAGTTGAAGTAGAATGTAAAAAACGTGTTAAAACAGAAAACAAGTTTGGGTCGGGTAACACTATCACTCGAGCGACAGTCGGGCGATAGCCCATCTCTCGAGCCATGGGCGGGCGATAATCGGGCGAAAAACTCTCGGGTTGTTTTCCATCAGCTTCGCTCGAGCGTCCAGCTAGTGACAGGCTAGCGAAAATGTGGCAACTTTTCTTCCCGGTCCATAATTTAACCTAGTCAAGTTTAATACAAATTTCAACTCCCAATGGGCTTCCAAAGTAGAATTTTAACTTGACATTGGACTTCAATAACATTCCAAACTTGAATTCTTCTTGACATGCACTTCAATTAGAATTTTTCAATTATTTCAACAAAGAATTCAGGTCACACCCAAATTCCAACAGATAGAAAGAGTAATATTGAGTTACATGTAAACCTTATTGAAGGGAAAAGTGTACAAGTAATATACAATCTGAATCTGCTTCATGTTGTTTCTCTAATTGTTTGAGAGGTGAATTAAAGATGAAGGCCTCATCCTTTTCACAGAATGAGATGCATCTGTCCAAGTATCTTCATTTTTTAGGTTATGATCACACCCTCGCAAAGTTACTGGAATATTTATAAGAATAATGCTATTCGCAGTCACTCACTAGGGCGACTGTCGTAGTAAGCAACTGCGAATAGAATTATTTTATTTATAAGGGAAAAAAGGTTCAAAATGAAATGAAAAAATGCAGAAAATTTAATGAAAAACTAGCCGTTTAACGAATGATTTTCTTGTTATGACGAT
This sequence comes from Fraxinus quadrangulata, assembly GCA_903798255.1. Taxonomy (NCBI): domain Eukaryota; kingdom Viridiplantae; phylum Streptophyta; class Magnoliopsida; order Lamiales; family Oleaceae; genus Fraxinus; species Fraxinus quadrangulata. The sequence continues at coordinate 13,537 of CAIGRB010093314.1, read as the reverse complement.
CAAATAGATAATTTCTATCATGATTGAATACTCAAGTGCAATAAAATACAAGTTTAGGGATCAAAGATCAAGAATTATCACTATTTTTTAGATTCATGAACTCAATTCAATTCTATTTAGTGGGATCTTTCATTCACACTTTTTTCCACCACAAATATTTTGTAAAGCTCTTAGACTCCCCAAATTTGGAGTATCAAACTTTCACACAACTCACAAGGGTCAACAAGCAATCGATATTTCACGATCAAGGATGTAATTCTCTTTGTAGTAGCAGTCGTATTAACAATCAAAATATGATCAAAAGAAAGAATCTCTATTTGAGAGGGATTCTTCCTATACGAATTCCATTGGAACCAATAATGATACATTGGAATTATAGACCTACTTGCTGCATTTCTCACGCGATACACCTTTAACAATAACCTTCTTGAATTTTCACACATAAAACAAGAAGAGATACAAGTGTTGGAAAAATGCGAAATAGATAACTCACGAGTGATTTGAGCAAGGTCTGCTAACCGTGAGTGAGAAATATACACAATAAAACCATGATTGGTTTTTAAAAGTAAAATTGTAATCCTAGGTTCACAGCAAATCATTATGTTTAAGTAAACCTCATATCCTGGCTCCTCAATGATGAGACAATATAATCACAAGATAAGAACACGCTATCAATGAATGACCAAAAAGGTAACAAAGTTGTCGACTGGGTTAAAAGCATTGTAATAATCAATACATGTAATATCTCAATTTATCACGGCATCTATTTTAAATTTGATAAAATATTTAAATATGCAAGTAATAAGAGAACATATACTGGATGTCCACTTGGTTAAGCTTAAATGCTAGAAAGAAGTCAAAAAGTGGCTTATTTTCTGTATACTCTAATTCGAGCAGTAAAAGAAAAATGAAAGAACAAACAGAAGACTCTACTAGTTGCAAAGATTCATCTCTGTCTCCACATTTTGAAACTTATAAGCCACATACACCGAAAACACTTGAAAGTAGAAACATTAACAACTGAAAGGAAGTTAGCCGTTCAATAGTCTATTTTTTCTCAATGCAATCATAAGTACAGAAATGGATATATTGTTTTCGTTTTCACAGTCCCAATATATCCAGAGCTTATAAAATATTCGAGTTTTGGTGGAGACCTTTCATTTGTAGAGGATTCTTTCTTTAGCTACTAGATTAATCTTGCAATGGGCAACACAACTGGCTTACTTCAAGTTTTTTAGGGGAGTCAGCGAGACGACACAGGCGCATTAGTACCTTCAAAACTACCTTTGTGAGAAAGGAAGCTTCGAACTGCAAGAAATCTAACCTCATATTCCACCTGCACATCGTGAATATGAGATAGAAATACCAATGACACTGCAATCATGTATTAAGGGATAAATCCAAAATCGATCAAATACTGAAATATACAACAATATATAAGGGTTTCGGTTACTCCTCTTAATAAGATTGACCTTTTAAGATGGAATTCCGAGTCTTAATATGGTATTAGAGCCTATCAAACTCCAACGAATAATTCGATTCGATTAAAAATAAAAAAAAATGACCACATGAATTTCAAGATTGATTTATCCAAATGAGCAATTTTACTAGACATGTTAAGGGATAAATCCAACACCGGTTCAATATCGAAATATAGATCAATATAAAAGGACTTGAACTACTCTTCTTAATAAGATTGACCTTGTAAAATGAAACTCCACGTCTTAATATCATGGAGGACAAAAACATCAATCTTCTCCGTTCACTAGGCTCACGTAGTACATGAAATTAAAATGAACTGCTACACCTTACAATGCTACAGCACACTCAGCAGTTTCTTCTCTTTTTGTGTTGGAGCGGTGGGTTATACACACTGAAAATATAATCATGAGCAATTGGCTGTCCCCTCCGCTTCATCAAATAGACCCCATATACAAAAATATGAGCCACCTACCATAGGTCACTTGTGAGCATCTTCCCTTAAGCCTGAGGTGTGAAGAGATATACCATAACCGACACTAGAGTATATTAATGTTGAGAATCAAACCAGTTGTGTCTTTGGATGCCTTTGACGGTGGAATTCGAAGGGGTCATTACATCCAGCGCCTTCTGAAGCTAAATGAGCACAAGAACCCAGTATTCTATTCACCCTTCATGCATCTTCATCTATTTTCAAGAACAGTAATATATACAAGAAGTGGAGGCTTTCAGCACTTCAACCAGCATTAATTACTATTTCATAATTATATTACACTTAAGCAGTTAGAACTCTCCGCTGCCAACCCAAGAGAAAATATTAAATCCCAACATGTGGCCATAAGACTCGGGAAACTGAAAGTGAACTTCTGAAGTTTGCAGCATTTACACAATGAAGGGTTGTGAGAGTTAAGTATGGAAATTGCTTGATTGCATTTATTTTTAATTATTACTTTGAGGTTTGTTCTAATTTTGTGCTATACTTGATTCTTTTGCTCCCCTATTGCACCTTTGGAGGTAAGGTTTATGCCCTCCCGTCCCCATGAGCACCTGAAGAAGTGCTCCATTATTGCATATACATATTAACACAATAACAATATCAATGAACATGATCAGATACGATCTATGGTGATTGTATTTATGACAGATTTAATAGAACATACGAACTGTAGCATATTAAAGCCATTATTGTTGGCAAAGGTGATTGTGTGCAGCCATTGTTGACTTAGGCAAAAGCATCCAATTTTTTCTCTTCATGGCCACCATCACATTAAATGTTAAATTGAGAAATTTGCATTGGGTGAAGATTTTCTCAATCTGCTGCCGTAATTCAGGAAAGAAAATCAGTTGCCATTATTGACCTTTTTGAAGCAAAATTAATAGCAACAATTGTGTATAGGAAGTGAGTAGGGAGAAAATAGTGAGTAGAGAGATACATAAAATTATAGAGAGAAAAATATTGTTTTCTCCTAAATGTTTTCTACTTAGTTTCTTCCATTACAAGAAAGATTAATTGTTGTTATCTCCTTGTATTTAAAGAGTGTTATTGTAATTCTCCTACTATAGTGAAATCCTTCTATACTTGCCCGTGGATGTAGCCTAAATTGGGTGAGCCGTGTAAATATTCGTGTCCATTTTTAGCTGTATTTTCTCAATTCCATTTTCATTGTAAGCCAAACTTGACACACATTTTCCTAACACACGGGCACACATGGAGAGCTCTTCCATGATCTTGCGTGCAATTTAAGTATGTCTCCAGCTCTCTGTATTGTTTTGGTTCCACAATTAACTTGAAGCACAAGGCACAGCTTTGTCACGGCACCAATCTGCAACATTTCTTCAAGAACTGCATGAGTTGCAGAATATTTCGAAATCGAATGAAGAATTCTAACTCCCGTTTCACTTGCAACTTGTGAAACCCTAAGTATTTTCTTTGACACGATGGCCAATCCTGCCCTGTGCTTTAATAATTCTGCTCTTCCTTCTGCACATTGGCATAGAAAATCCAACACCGTTAGCATCATTTCACAAGCCCTTTTGTCTGAACTGTCGAGTAAAAGGTCGATTAATGAAGATACTGCTCCTGCTTCCACCGCTTTGATCTTGTTTCTTCCCCATGGACAGACAATGGTAAAAATTTTCAGAGAGGATTTTGAGGCCTTTCGAGAAATCTGATCTTTCAAGGTTTGGACTAATTCGATGAAGAATTCGGTTTTTAGGATGGTCAACAGTGTTGGATCTTCAACTACTTCAAACATGGATTTCAGTAGCGCGACAGCATAAGCTCGAGATTCATAGCTCCCACGCTGAATGATATGCGTTAAGGACTCGATGAACTGATCGCTAGTGTTCCTTAAAAGGGACTTAAGACCAGATTCGGATAATTGGAGATGAACAAGAATGCTTAAAGCTTCATCAGTAATTCTTGTCAATTCAGATAAATCTTCTGATTCTTCAATTGAAGATTCTTCCATGATTTTCTTAACAATCAATGAAGCTAAGAATTCTGCAGTTCCTGCTTTCTCCATGCATCTTTTATTTGTTTCATTTTCAAAAGCTATGGATTTCAATCTCTGGAGACATTTCATTTGCATCTGTGAAGATTTAGCATCTTTGAAAATCTTCAGGAGTTGCGGTTTGCTGATGGGAGCCTTCGGCGTAGGGTATCTTTCGATGCCATGGGACGCATGGAGGACACACCACGATTGAATAAGTCGTCGAACTGTGATGTTTGGAGCCAATTCTGAATCTGAAATAACTTGTTTCGTAACCGGGCAGGTACTATTATTCCGAGAAAACAACCATTGCTCTATACTTTCTCGATCATATGTTATGCCCGTTGAGACCGTCACAGGGTCTTTCATGATCTCAAGAGTGATGGGGCAAAGAAAATATGGAGGAAACTCAATTTGATCCAATTGAACCTAGTTGTAAAGATCAAGATTTTGAAGTTTTNTAAGCTACATAACAGATATATTGATCTGCTCTTGCAATTGGGTCGTTGCGATTACGGGTTGGAAAATTTGCCCACCGGGTTTTATAAACTTGCAAATTCTCGATTCAATAGAAGCTCAAATAGGTGAATAGGGTTATCTTGTATTTAGAGAGTGTTATTATAATTCTCCTACTATAGTGAAATTCTCATATACTTGCTTGTGGATATAGTCTAAATTGAGTGAACCACATAAATATTCTTGTCCATTTTTAGCTGTATTTTCTCAATTCCATTTTTATTGCAAGTCAAACTTCACTCACGTTTTCCTAAACCATGCTACTTTACATATATACAAACAATCATGTTACCATTACTCGATCAAATATTATATCCTTCCTTACCAAATGCTCGAGTAAATAGCTACACCAATGAACAAAAAACCATCAACAGATACTTTCTTGGAACTAATTCACAGGCGCTTTCAATTAGTGGGATTTGCGAATTTGTTATTATTACATAAAGAAATAGAATAAGTGGAAAAAAGGGAAACCACTACCACGTCCCTATTTGTTGCTAAAAACACTTTGGAAGAGGTTTTTGAATACAGGAACTAGTAAATTAGCGTGGATGGAATGAACTAATAGATAAGAGAAGGATGAAACTGGGGGACGGATATGCTTTTATTTTTGGTAGTCCTCTCACACTTTATACTTTAGATGAGATAATTAACTAGTATCAAACTAAAACATCTCACTGACTCTTGCTGTCACCAATTTATAAAAAAATTGCTTCGCTTATATGTGATCAAGGGACATATCAAAAGATGAGTTTTTAGACGAGATAGTTTAATAATACTCACATATACGTAAAATAGCTTTTGGACTGGATGACCATTACCATTTCTGAGAAATTTTGAAAAGCAAGACATCGATAGGGATTTAGAAATTCTCACTTACTAAAATAAAAAAATAAAAAAATTGCGGCACAAATCAATGTTTTTGTCACCATCTTGATTACGGGGAATGAGGACGGACTACTCGACTAAAGTAGAATCGGTCTAAACTAATATTTGATTTTAAATTCTAAATTTTAAAATCAAAAGAGCGATTTTAACATAATAGCTACTGAAGATTTTGCTATTTGTACATAAAAAATATACGTAAGCGATTATCGAAAATGATGTGGAGGGAAATGATTTGATGAAAAGTTAATTATGTTTTATGTGGCATCAAATAATTCATTATGTAAATTTTGATGTACATATGGCAACGTCCATATTAATATGAGCTCTTCGAATAAATTGGAAAAATAGGTAAAACTATAAAACGCGAATTTAGTTCAAAACTGAGATAGAGGGGAACAAACCAATTATACGATTCTTGAGCCTCCTCAGAGAGCGTTGCCAGAGTCGATTGCTTCTGCAAACAGCTTGTGGAGCTTCTTGAGGTACCATCTTCATTTATGCGACCAAATTTCTCCTCCTCGCTAAAAAAAAGGAAAAGGGATCTGGAGAATTTGTGTTTTATGTGAAACCTTCTTGTTTTCCAAGTATCTGATTTTTGAAACATGCATGAAATGGGTCCTAAATAGCTCTTACGAATTACATAGATGGTAGAATTTTCTTGAAATTGGAGAAAGGGGCGTTAGGAGACACTTGATTTGTCGTTCTTTGCCAATATTAATGGACATTATTTGCATCTCTACCTTTAATTTGGGAAATTAAAAGGTTTTACCGTTATATCTATCTTTCTTAGGGATTATGCGGCGTAAAATGAAATGTTATTAGCTTCGAAAGAATTTTTTTCCCCTTTCTAGTTTAGATTTTGTTTCGCGTGGAAATTGCTAGCAATTAAAAGAAGGTTCAGACGATTGCGTAAGGAACAAATCTCTCGAGATAAAGTCCCAACGAGGGGTGCTTTATTTATGAAGATTACAATTTGCAAGAAGAAAAAAGCCTCCAATGAGCACAAGCAAACAAAGTAATTGAAAGTTGACAGGAAGAACAAAAAGAAATGAAATTACATAATTCTCTGTTTGAGAGTGATTGATCCGGGTTTTTTTCTTCTATGTCTTTTTCTTCTTATAAACTTCTTTGACAGTTTTCCTTGTAGAACCGTTTGAAAAATTGCTCATCGTCATATAACCACTCACTTTCTTCATAATGACTGACGTGTCAAGAAACCACCGTTTGTAACTGTTGCCATTATTCCCCTCTTTTAACTGCTTGCAACTGAGATTTTTTGTGGAATGTGAAAAGATTGCTCATCAACGGTTTCAATAATAGCTATTTTAAATAACAATAAGACGCTGCATTCGTTCAAATCTTGGGCATCTCGAAGGCTTGGGCGAGGATGGGGACCGTCGCTCTGAACGACAATAAGACACTAGATTCACTCAGATCCTGGGCGTCCTGCAGGCTTGGACGATGATGGGCCTCCGCTATATTTTACATGGTCTCATTTGGGCCTATGCTTCGAATACCTAATTGGGCTCCATTCGTTGGACCATTTAATTGGGCCTCATTTTTGTATGTGAACAATTATCCCTCAATATGGCAAAATTAATATCAATTATTAATCTTATGCCATATTTCTCCTTTATATTTTCCGTGATGCTTGAAATCCTAAAAATGGCGGGGAATCCCGATCATTATTTTCGTTTGGCTATGACCCTCTACGTCCTGAAAAGTGCAATATCACGCAATTCCTATAAACCAAAGAACACGCCACTTTATCGCGCCATTATACCCATGTCTTGCATTGCCACCTATAAAGACCACTGTTCGTTTTCTTGCTTCTCTACTACACCTCTCAAAATACCCTCATGAAGACTTCAATTTGTGGTAAATGCAACTTCACAGAGTTCTCAACAACTCCCCTAGTTTCGAAGATTTCCAAGAACTTCTTACCAAACCGTATATAACCTCAATTTCCCTTTCACCCGTGAATCTTGATCTCAATAAGTTTTATCTGGGCTCGTCATTTAATGAAGTTGATTATGTAGGGCAAGCTACGGTGAGCTAGTTGTTCCCTTGCACTTAAGACTCTCCATTTCTGAATCCATTTCCACTAAAACCAATCCGTGAAAGAAGTATTCATACTTGGCCCAAAACTGATGCTACTTTTTGTCTTTGGTATGCAGGCATGACAAATCATAGCCCTACCAAGGCGATTTTTTATCATGCTAGGATTTCTGATTTATTAGAAATCACCCTCCATCCCCCAATTTATGATTCTGTGCTTTTCCCAATTGCTTTGAGTTTTTGATCTTCTGAATATAATACTTTTATCTTCCCACTNCCAATATCCATTATTCTAAGGGATGTCCATTATTCTAAGGGACGTTGGAGCCTTAGTTAATCTTCTGCCCCTGAGCGATACCATTTTTTTCGGCATTTTGGTTACTGCTGCTGCCCCCCCAAAATTTGACAAGAAACTTACTGATTCCTATTCGGGCATGCAAGAACATTATAATAATTCTAATGCTGAACCTTTCCACGCTGAGCGTGTTGCCTTTCTTTAGGTTTAGCTTTGTAAATACGTTCTTTGTGTACCCAACATGAAACCTTCTATGAGTTATTTTCCCATAGCGCATGAATTAGCGCGTGGTAGGTCTTTAAACCTCTGTTCATTATTCTTAGCTGCCTTTTATGGAGGCATGACTTTTCTTCAATCTCAATTGAGGAATGGTGCATCTCCTACTGGTAGTGGGCCTTTTTGGCTCGCTCAATTGTGGTTGAGAGCATATTTTCCACAACTTGGTACTCCACCATCTCCCCCTCGATCGGTCAATTGTTATGGGCTATTCATCCATCAATTGAGCCCTGTTAATAAGTCCAATAGGGACGATTTCACATTCTTTTATAATTTGAATTCAATCCTTTCCTTTTTCTCCTTTCTCTGCTCACCAAGTTCCCATTTATGTGCAACCTCCTTCTACCATGACTGATGTAAGCACATTTTTTCAATTTTTGATTGGGAAAGAATTGTTCCACGATATCCTGACTGGAACAAATGCCAAAGCATGGGTCGAGATATATGCTCCCCAATTTGTTGCTCGTCGCTTGGTTTTGGCCAAACGTGGCCTGTTCCTCCCTGTTTTTCCAAGAGCATGACAGGGCATTTTCATACCATAAATAAAACAGAGGTACATACCATTGATGCCCGTAATACTCTTTTAATAAACGATTTCTCCTTGGCCCCTTTCAACTCCACTCTTGCCATTCATCCTCTTTTTGGACAACTCTGACTGTCTGTGAAACTTAGGCTATTCACAACTAATGCGAACCGTGCCTTCCATTCCTATATCTATCAGGAATCCCAATTCTCCTTCGAAATTGCCCTCTGCTCATGTTAAACTTTCTGCTCTTCCATCTAGTTCCCCACCTGCTCAATCTAGTACAGCTAAAGGTATTTTCAGCCGCAAACGGCTAGCCTCAGCTCCGCCAATTTTACCCGATGATGATGATGCCCCTTTCATCGTCAGGTTAAAGGTATTTAAGCTTGTTTATTCATGAAAACAAATCCTCCATATGTTAATGTTTTACCTGAAGTTTTCAGAAAATCTCAATTTCTCCTTCAAAGGCTTCGACTTTAGCAGCCCCTGCTCCACCGCTTTCTACCGAAGCTGCTTTATCCAAGTCGTCTATCGAAGGGGCTTTGCCTAAGGAGAAGGCCATAGTCCCAGAGTCTTCAATTGCACAGCCAACTGGAGAACTGTCACCTTCTCAAGGCGCTGACCCCCCACGTGTTGAACCGGAAGGTAATACATATTTTATTGTCTTTTCCCTTACTTGTGTTATTGGCCTTTAACTCATTGCCACTTGAATTTTGTAGGGATTCCCATGGACCTGCCCGTTGTGCCAGAGCCTACTCGTTCAGACAAGAGGAAGTCTTCACAAGTGGCTGGGTCAACCAGTGATGTGTCCCAACTTTCCAAAGCTACTGACGAGGTAGCATTTATTTTATCTTTCATCTTCACTTCGTTTACTGTAATGAAAATGCTAAATGTTTGTATTTTTCTTTACAGGACACTGATTCCATCTTGTGCTCTATTCAGGACTTGTTTACTTCTTGGGAACAAGTAAGGACATCTCGTCCCTCTTCAGCCAGTCATTCTTCTACTTCATCTGCTGCATTCTCGGAAGAAAATATGAACGTTCTCAAGCAATCAGTGCTTGAATACATTTTCTTCATGGATATGGATATCAACAACGCCAGTGCTGCTAGCCAAAAAGATAAATTCGAGCTTTTAAGTGCAAAAATGGCTCAAGCACTCTAGCTTCCTTCGCTCAAAATTTCATCTGACTTTAAGCTGACGTTGAAGATTATCCACTCAGAGATAAGTTCTTTGCTAGCCAGGAATGTCGAGTTAAAAATCAAGAGGACTCAGTATATTCGTGCTGTAAATGAAAAGGAGTCTTTGCTTCAAGAGATTGAGAAAGCCAAGATCAATCTAAACGAAATCTCCTCTGAAGTCATGGTTGAGGACTCTTTGATGATAAACTTGGTCACAGAGATGAAGGAACTTCAAGCGAGGATGGATGACTGTAAAGCTGGGTTAGCTGCCAAGTTGTGTAATACTTCCCAAGAAGTTGAGCGAACAAGGTCTTTGGTTGAGCGTTACACAAAGTTGGAAGTTGACGAGGAGTTTATGACTGAGCTATCCACAGTGTCTTTCGAACAGAGCGATGAATGGGGAGAACTTAGGGAACAGATGTGTTCTGCTTGGGGCAAACTGTAATTAAGACATTAATGTCCTTATTTTTCTTGTAATTCTGTGATGGCAGCCACTGTTAATCGAAATGTAATGGCAGCTAATTTCATCAATGGAATGAATGATTTATTAACTTTTGTAATGACTTTTGTATGGATTCTGAAATAGCATAATTGACGATTTCTTCAATCGTCAATACTCTCCAAAACTTTAATTACTAACCTTGTGCCATACTCATGTATATTTCCCCTTATGAATCTTTACACGGAACAAAAATTTTGGTATTTTCGATTTTTCTCTCCAAAATTTGGGCCTTCAATTTCGGTTACTACGCATGTATGTGCCCAATAGCATTCTATCTTTTCACCTTCACGCCTCTATAAAACTGCATATTTGTTACACACTCGTCATCTTCATCCTCATTCTCCAGAACACGAGTTTGTTTGCCATCATCTGGCATTCAAATGACTATTTTTCTATATCCCAAAGATCGCTTATTTCCTTTTTTAACAGCAATGAACCATTCAATCTTTTTCCAACTTCACCATATGTCTTGATATTTTCTTTGGTATGAGAGATATAGGAAACATTTCTTTGGTCAATAAAAGTCTTCTCAGCACATTTTCCATTTATGATCTCCAAAGGGAGTTCTTGATGGGAGCCAATTGCTTGTTGAGAGTGCTTCCTTGACCATTTGCCCATCATTGCAGCAATGCATTTAGGAAGGCGATGAAAGCCAAACTGTAGTAGTTGATAGAAGAACAATATTAGCCTGTTTCCAATTGCAGCTTATAGAACATTTTGTATTTTGTATCTCATGGTTTGTAACAAATATTTGATTAATGAAAGATTTTATTTGAACGTATTTTGTTCCTGTTTTGGTTCGAACATAATCGTCCAATTTTGCCCAACATCTTGATTTTACTTATATGATGAATGTTCTTCTATCTATTCACTTTCCCATAAGGAATGAACATATTTCTTTAAATATTTACCATTAATGAATCTCACATGCTTCGTGCCATCTAAATCTTCTAAATGGTAAGCTCCATTAGGCAATATGCTCTTCACTTTATATGGTCCTTCCCAATTGGGTGACCATTTACCATACTTTGGATCTTTGCTATCCAAAGGGAGAATCATTTTCCAAACCAAATCTCTCAAGTTAAAAGATTTGGCTATACCTTTTTTATTATAGAACTTAGTCATTTTTCATTTTTGAACCAGCAATCTATCTAGGACGTCCAACTTTAATTCGTCAAATTCCAATAAATTTTGAGCTAGTGATTATGCATGCTCACCATCGCTTAAATTATTTTGCAAGCTCACTCTGATCAACTGCACATTGATTTTCATAGACAACATAGGCTCTTGTTCATCAGTAAGTTGAAAATGAGTAACTTTGGTATTTGAACGTGGCGACGTCCTGTAAGCCCATAGAGCCTTATTCAAGCATTCATGCCAATTTTTAGCATTTTCATTTATCATTTTCCTTATGATAATTTTCAGAATCTTATCTTCCATATCAAATCTATCGCCCAACCTTTAAACGGCCAATGTTTAATAATGGGTGACATTTCTCTCGCGGAACTCTTTCTATTGGATCATGCTTTTGGTATGCTAAGCAACTTTTCGCGTACTGAATGCACGATTCTCCCATTTTTGGCCAAAAGTATCTACTCCCAACAATTAACCATCTTATTCTCTGGCCAACCTGATGGGCTCTACATATTTCTTCATGTACTTTAGGCATGATTGTTTTAGCCTCTTGTAAATTCATACATTTCAATAACACACCATCTGAACGTTTCTTGAATAGCTCATCATTTATCAATATGAGCGTAATTTCATTTTTCTATTACTTTCTTTGTCAGGTTCTTTCAAGAATCTTTTTATTTCATCATCCAATCTATTGCATCTCCATTTTGTATGTAATGGATCTCAATCATTCTCGCTCTCCATTGTACTACAGACAATATTACTCCATATTCACAATGGATTCTAAATTTAGCACCTTTGAATAACCCGAAGCCATTTGGGCTAATTCGTTTGCTAAATCGTTGTGAATCATGTTAACATATTGGAGCTCCACTTGATCAAATTCTTCTAATAATTCTTGGGCGATTTCATGTTGCTTCACGATAGATCACTTTGGCATTTAAAATCACCAATCAATTGGTAAATTACTAATTGGGAATCGCCCCTAATAATTACATTCTTTATTCTCAATTCTATTAACAGCTTTGTATTCAACTTAATTATTGGTACACATTCTGTCCAAAGTGAAAGCAAATTTATAATAAATCCCTAAAGAATTTATTAAGACTATTCCTACCCCTGCACCTCTAGAAGTTTTTGATCCGTCAAAGTATAAAAATCAAGGTTTTATTTCAAATGAATCAACCTCCAATTCAATTTCTTTAGGCATGTCAAGGCATTGATGATCGGCTAAAAAGTTAGCTAACGCCTGATTTTTAACTACCTTTTGGGGTATATATTGTATCTCAAATTTCGATAATGCCAAAGTCCAAAGGCCTATTCTTTGATGTAAAATAGGGCGAGAAAATATATATTTAACTAAATTTACTTTAAAAACTAAGTAAACAGTCACAGGCCGTAGTTAAGCTCTTAGTTTTGTACGTGTGAAATACAAAGCAAGACATAACTTTTCAATGGCAAAGTAATTACATTCACATTTCGTTAACTGTCTACTCAAATAGTAAATCACCATTTCTTCACCAAATTGATTTTTTTGTGCGACCATTCCGACTATCGATTCTTGTTCAGCCGATATATATACTTTCATTTTCCGTCCTTGGATGGATGACACAAACACTGGTGGACTTGATAAATATGTTTTCAGGCTATCAAAAATCTTTTGATGTTCTTCCTTCCAGACGAATTCGTCTTGATTTTTCAGCTTTAAAAGAGCCGAAAAAACTTTCGTTCGCCCTATACAATTAGAGATAAAACGTCTCAAAAAGTTTACTTGGTCTAGAAACCTTTGCAATTCTTTCTTGTGCCCAAGTGGTTTGGCCTCTAAAATGGCATTTGTTTTATTTTTATCAAGTTCAATTCCTCTTTTGTGCACTAAAAAACAAGGAAATTCCTTGCAGTAACACCAAATACACATTTCAAATGATTCAATTTTAGTTTGTATTGCCTCATTCGCTCAAATGAGCATTTCAACTGTTCAAAATGGTCTTCTTCTTTAATAGATTTGACCACTATATCATCTACATATACTTCAACAGATTTGCCTATCATGTCGTGAAAAATCAAGTTCAATGCCCTTTGATAAGTTGCCCTTACATTTTTCAGGTCGAAAGGCATAACTACCCATTCAAAGTATCCTAAAGCACCAGAGCACCTAAAGGCAATTTTATATACATCTTCTTCAGCTATGTAAAT
>CAIGRB010093303.1:0-40318 GCA_903798255.1 Fraxinus quadrangulata | reverse complement strand
CTACTAATTAATAACCAACATTTCCTTTAATTGCATCTGCAATTCATCGTACCTTGAAAACCATAAGAAATGACAAGTCATTTTTCTTTTCCTTTTAAAGTTCATTGGATTGTTTAAAGAAGATCAATTAATATGGAAGTTCAAATTGCATCCATTAGAAGGACGAGTACTAACATTAGGAGGACCAATAATAGTTCCAGTCCACGACTGCATGTACACATCATCGGCATCATCCATTCCATAGCTGACTGTTCCATCACCTATTCCTTTCTCGCCTCTCTCAAGCTCTTCTAATAATCTGAAGTTCCTTGGAACTGAAATCAGCAGTTCTTTCATGAGATTTACTACATAAATTTTAGGCAATTTGTATGTGGAAGATCCTCAGACAATTATAATAACTATAAATTAAAAATAACTAATAACTGATGCAATAAAAAATTCTATAATTGCACTTCACACCATTGGACCGATTCAAGAATAGATAATAGTAAATAAATGCAGACTTAACAGGAAATCATACTAAATGCAGATGATAATTTCATCATTCACAGAATAGCACACAATGTGAAATAAGTAGCAAAAATGACCAGACAATAATACAGTACCTTGTAATGTGGACATCCTTCCACGAGTTGAAATCTAAGCATTCCAATGGTACACAGTAATTCATACAACTCAAGGTGACAATGATAGTAGTAACCATGCAAGGCAGAGAGACCAAATCTTTAAAAGCATATTATGTTCTAAAAGTAACTATATCGCACTTATATTTCATGAAATGGTTAGCAAAAACTCTGCTTTGAATATTAGCGACGGGAAACAACTAAAAGTCTACTCAAGGAAAGACTAGAATATAGAGCTTGAGTTTATCTAGATTTCAGTAGTTTTTCTGTTAGGATAATAGTTATGATTTTAAGGTAGAATTTGATTAAGTTATGTTGTTTAGATTAAATTATTGTAATATCTTGATAAGATTTTACTTTATTCGAAGTTAATTTGAGTTTTAACTTCTTTCCCTATAAATGTAAAAGAATTTCAATCATAAGCATACTTTGACAATGAAATAAATTGATATTTTCTCCCTCTTCTGCTCTTTCTTCTCTCTTTTCCTCCTTATTTTCTCAATCTTGTTTTTGTTCATTGTGTCCCTCGTTAATTTGATATCAAAGCAAGTCATTTTCCTTTGGTCAAATAAATTTCTCGAAGTGATCAAGCTCAAGAATTTATTTCAATAGCCATCAACATCTATAACCAAAAACTCGCGCCAAAATTTATTCACATAATACCTAGCCGCCGCCGCCACCACGACGACCATCATCCACATCCTTAAACCTCAACTCGTAAACCTATAATAATAAATGAGCAATAGCAACTCAAGGAGAGTTCATTTGTAGCAGCCTGTCACCCGTGTGCACTTCCACAGTAGCTGTGCCAATTTGATGATGATAACTTGGAGACTGTTTGGCTCTTTCGAGTCTTGTGAGAAGTTTGCTATGACACTTTGTCATGACAAAAGATTGACATCTTTGATGGATAAAGTTGCAATCTATCTCGCCGAATGATAGGCCCCCCATTAAGTTCACATATACAAGAAGGAAGAAAGGAGAGGCAACAGGGCAAGGAAATTAATCTTCTTGTTTGCTGTTTGTTGTTTACTTTTTCAGTCATTATTTTGTGAGTCAGGGTCATTTTGGTAAATTTAGTCAGGGGAAGGGGAATAAATGTAAATTGGGGGGGAAGTATCAACACATATTTTTCGGTGAGAAGTATCTAGAGTGAGGAGAGCAACTGGGTCTCTCGAATTTCCCAGGCTTTGTTCATACTGTTACATGTTTTCCTTGAATAATACATATAAGTTTTTTGAATTACAGCCTTCAAGTCCTACACAGCCATTTCTGTTATTTGTTAGCTTTACTGTAACTATACTCCTCTAATGCTAATACCTATTCTGTAATTGCAGCCACTCCACTACTAAATCTCCTATGCAAAGTTGAACCAGTTTAAGCAGGCAACAGCTACTTCTATTAGCCAGTCATTCCTCTTGCAACACCAGGTACCTATCAAATTGGTATCAGAGCATCACCTGGGGAAGATGAAATTGTCGGATCGAGTGGACAGTCTGGAGGGGAAAATAGATGGAGTTCAGCAGGAACTACGAGATATGAATGTATTGATGGAAAAAATGGATGTGATGATGAACAGATGGGTGGAACAGGACCGAAAAGGGAAGGGAAGAGCAGAGGGCCTTCCTGAGTCTGACCAGCTCCCTAACCCCCCACTGAAGGATGATGAAGGGGGTAACAACAACGGTGAAGGTAGCAGGGAGCGTGACGAACCAACGCGAGCTGAAAATCGCATCAGGAGGTTGGAGATGCCAGTGTTCGATGAGGAAAATCCGGATGGGTGGATTTTTAGGGCGGAGCGATATTTCACCATTAATCAATTTGCCAATCGGGAGAAGGTAGAAGCGGCTGCAGTTTGCTTCGAAGGGAAGGCATTAGCGTGGTACCAATGGGAGGACAGGAGACAGCCGATTCGGAGGTGGAGGATCTGAAGTCACTACTGCTGGAGCGATTTCGGCCGTCACATAAGGGAACGAACTTGGAGAAATTTCTGGCATTGCGGCAGGATGGATCGGTTCGTGAGTACCGGCGAAAATTTGAGGTGCTCGCCGCTCCGTTGGTGGCCGTCAGTGAGGAAGTATTGGAGAGTAACTTTCTCAATGGGCTGAAACCACTAATTCGGGCTGAAGTAAGGATGTTAAAGCCACGAGGGCTGGACCATATCATGGAACTGACCCAAAGAGTTGAGGAGAGAAATGATATTTTGCAGCAAGCCCAAGTTCCTTCTGGCCCAACTAGAGGAAGGCATAATTCTATTGGACAGGTTCCTTATTTTAGCCCTTTTAAAACCCCTTCAAGTGTACCGACACATATCCCAAATAATCCTCCAATCCTTCCCTTCAATTCGAATATCCCAAAACCCTCGATGATGGGTCGAGTGGCAACCACCACCAAGGGAACGGCCCCGTTCAAAAGACTCACGGACGCTGAGTTGCAGCTGAAGAAAGAGAGGGGGTTATGTTCTCGCTATGATGAAAATTTTGGGCCGGGTCACCGTTGTAAAAACAAGGAGCTCCAGGTATTGGTAGTACAGGAGCTGGAAGAGGAGGAAGAAGATGTTGTGATAAAAGGAGAAGAGGGTATTGAAGGGGGGGACATGGTGGAGTTGTCCATGAATTCGGTAGTAGGATTGAGCACCCCAAAAACCATGAAGATAATCGGGTCCATTTTGGGGCATCCTGTGGTAGTATTGATCGATTGTGGGGCCACTCACAATTTCATTGTAGCAGAGTTGGCAAAGCAGTTGAGCCTACCCACCACAGCTACGACTGGGTACGAGGTAACCATAGGTACTGGAAGGTCAGTAAGAGGGGAGGGCATTTGTAAAGGGGTGGTCCTCTCTTTGCCAGGTATTGATGTATTAGAGGATTTTCTACCATTCCAATTGGGTTGCACTGAAGTTATTTTGGGAATGAAGTGGCTGGGTACTCTGGAAAAAATGCAAGTTAATTGGGAAAAATTAACGATGAAATTCCAAGCTGGTGAGGAGACCATTTGTTTGCAAGGGGATTCGAGCTTGCAAAAGACACAGGTGTCTATTAAATCTATGGTAAAATCCTTCAGGGACGGTGATCAGGGGATTCTTGTGGAGCTGAGTAATATGGAATTGGAGGGGGATAATAGCGGGTTTGAGCTTCCTTTTTTCATCAGGGAGGTGCTTCTGCGATACAACAGGGTTTTTGAGTGGCCGAACCTATTCCCTCCCACGTGAGGTCATGATCATGCGATAGTACTACAGGCAGGGTCAACTCCTGTGAATGTCAGGCCATATCGCTACCCATATTTTAAGAAAAATGAGATTGAGCAGCTGGTCAGAGAAATGTTGGCCGCGGGAATTATTCAGCCAAGTTGTAGCCCCTTTTCGAGTCCAGTGCTGTTGGTGAAAAAGAAAGATGGTAGTTGGAGATTTTGTGTGGATTACCGAGCCCTCAATAAGATCACAGACCCGGACCGATTTCCGATTCCGGTGATAGATGAGTTGTTGGATGAGTTGCATGGGGCAGTGATCTTTTCAAAGTTGGACTTGAAATCGGGGTATCATCAAATTCGAATGAGGGAGGAGGATGTGTCAAAAACTGCATTTCGAACTCACGATGGCCATTATGAATTTTTGGTTATGCCATTCGGGTTAAACAATGCACCGGCTACTTTTCAAAGTTTGATGAATGACGTGTTTCGACCATATCTCAGAAAATTTGTTCCGGTGTTTTTTGACGATATATTGATTTATAGTGCTTCGCTGGAGGATCATCATCGCCATTTAGACATTGTATTAGGTTGCTTACAGAGGCACCAGCTGTTTGCTTATGAAAAAAAATGCACATTTGGGCAACCACGACTGGAATACCTTGGGCACATCATCTCGAAGGAGGGGGTGGCTGCAGACAGGTCTAAGATTGAGGCAATGTGTATTTGGCCTAAGCCCCGAAATCTGAAGGAGTTACGTGGATTTTTGGGCCTCACCGGGTATTATTGCCGCTTCGTGGCCGGGTATGCTAAGATCGCCTGGCCGTTGACAGAACTTCTTAAGAAGGGTTCATCTGGAATGAAAAGGCGGAGGCAGCTTTTCGTGACTTGAAAACAGCAATGACCCAAGTTCCGGTGCTAGCACTACCCAATTTTTCCAAACTATTTGTGGTGGAAACCGACGCTTCGGGTCATAGTTTGGGGGCAGTGTTAATGCAGAATCGTCACCCAATTGCCTATTTCAGTCAACTGTTGCCACGAACTGCGCGACAGAAGTCCGCCTATGAGCGCGAGTTGATGGCAATAGTGTTCGCCATACAAAAATGGCGCTATTACTTACTGGGACGGCACTTTGTAGTCAAAACTGACCAACGGAGCTTGAAATTTCTTCTTGAGCAGCGCTTAGTTAGTGAGGACCATCAAAAGTGGGTAACAAAGCTACTCGGCTTTGATTTCGAGATTCATTATCGTAAGGGCCTGGATAATCAAGCTGCAGATGCCCTTTTGAAGATTGAGCCGACTATGCATGCTCTAACTTTATCAACACATCGGGTGTTACAGTTGGACGACATTAAGGAGGCAGTGGCAACTGATGAGGAGTTGGGAGGTATAGTAGAATGTTTACGATCCGGTACTGGGACTAAACCTGGATTTTCACTAGTGGTAGGAAATTTGTGTTATAAAGGCAGATTAGTGCTACTAAAATCCTCTCAGTTTCTAGACCTCATGTTGAAGGAATGTCACGACTCCAGTGTCGGAGGTCATTCAGGTTTTCTTAAGACATATCGAAGATTAACACGAGAGGTGTATTGGACGGGCATGAAAAGAGAGATCAGGGATTATGTGGCTCGTTGTGCGGTTTGTCAACAAAATAAGTATTTGGCCTTGTCTCCTCAAGGGATATTGCAGCCACTTCCAATTCCAGATTTAGTATGGGCTGACATTTCCATGGACTTTGTTGAAGGACTACCAAAGTCAGATGGGTGGGACACAATACTGGTGGTTGTTGATCGATTAAGTAAGTATGGTCATTTCATTTGCCTCAAGCATCCTTTCACTGCACAGGTTGTAGCACGAGTGTTTATTCGGGAGATCATCCGCTTACACGAGGTACCTCAGTCGATTGTTTCTGATCGAGATCGAATTTTCATGACCAAATTTTGGGAGGAATTATTCAGAGCACAGGGGACAGTCCTGAAACGGAGCTCTTCCTATCACCCGCAGACGGATGGCCAAACCGAGGTAGTGAATCGGTATTTGGAGACCTACTTAAGGTGCTTTGTCTCCAGTAAACCGCGTTCGTGGAGTCTTTGGCTACCTTGGGCGGAGTTTTGGTACAACACGTCCTTCCATACGGCTTCCAAACATACCCCTTTTCAGATTGTGTATGGACGTGACCCGCCTCCTGTGTTACCGTTTGAGAAAGGGGTTACAATTGTTTCATCTGTGGAGTAGTCCTTACTCGATCGGGATGAGGTTCTACAGGAACTGAAACTTCACCTTCAGCGTGCACAACAACAAATGAAGCAGGCTGCCAACGGGAAACATCGCGATATACAGTTTTTGGTCGGAGAATTGGTGTATTTAAAACTGATACCTTACCGCCAGCAGTCTGTGGCAAATAGATTGTCTGCAAAACTTTCTCCGCGTTACTATGGGCCGTTTGAGGTTCTGGCTCGGGTAGGACAAGTTGCCTATAAACTAAAGTTACCTCCAGGGGCAGCCATCCATCCAGTGTTCCACATTTCTCAGTTGAGGAGGGCCATTGGAGCCATTCAGGCCATAGGCAGTTTACCGTCGCAGTTGGCTGAAAGTGGACATTTCAGGGTTGAGCCAGAAGCAGTATTACAGGTTCATTCCAATTCGACTGAGGGATCCGGGCCTGAGATTCTGATCAAGTGGAAGGATACACCGGAGTTTGAAGCAACTTGGGAGCCTTATGACAACATCAAGCTACAGTTTCCGGAGTTCCACCTTGAGGACAAGGTGGTTTTTAGGGAAGGGGGTAATGATAGGCCCCCTATTAAGTTCACATATACAAGAAGGAAGAAAGGAGAGGCAACAGGGCAGGGAAATTAATCTTCTTGTTTGCTGTTTGTTGTTTACTTTTTCAGTCATTATTTTGATACTGTGAGTCAGGGTCATTTTGCTAAATTTAGTCAGGGGAAGGGGAATAAATGTAAATTGGGGGGGGAAGTATCAACACATATTTTTCGGTGAGAAGTATCTAGAGTGAGGAGAGCAACTGGGTCTCTCAAATTTCCCAGGCTTTGTTCATACTGTTACATGTTTTCCTTGAATAATACATATAAGTTTTTCGAATTACAGCCTTCAAGTCCTACACAGCCATTTCTGTTATTTGTTAGCTTTACTGTAACTATACTCCTCCTCTAATGCTAATACCTATTCTATAATTGCAGCCACTCCATTACTAAATCTCCTATGCAGAGTTGAACCAGTTTAAGCAGGCAACAGCTACTTCTATAAGCCAGTCTTGCAACACCAGGTACCTATCACCGAAGTCGAGTTCTCTCGGCTGAAGAGCTGAAGAGAAATGATGAGAAACAACTAAAAGTCTACTCAAGTCGAAAGATTATGTTTAACTAGATTTAAGTAGTTTATCTGTTAGGATATAGATAGGATTCTAAAGCATAATTTGATTAAATTATGTTTATTTTGATTAGATTAGTAATATTTCTATAAGATTTTAGTTTATTAGAAGTTGGTTTGAGTTTAACTTCTTTTCCCTATAAATGGACTTCGGATTTTATTTTTAAGCATACTTTAATAATGAAATAAATTGACATTTTCTCTCTCTTCTTCTCTTTCTTCTCTTTTCCTCGTTTTCTCAATCTCGTTCTAATTCATTTTGTCCTTCATCAACTACTCTTAGATAGCATATTATAATAATTGAAAAACAAGATAAGAAAACCTCTGTTGAAGGTATATCTAATGGAATATTCTTACAAAAGGTGTCCATATGAATTAATACACCCTCATTTCCATTTATATTGCTGTGTTCGTCCTTTTCCACACTCAATGCCCTTTCCCTACCCAACCCAACCCAACCAGAAGAAAATATACACTACAATAATGAAAAATGCAATAATAGTAAATGTACTGCGAAAACATGACCCTCATGTAGATGTTTTCACAGGTTCTGGAAAGATTTTCCAATCCTTGAACAACATTATACAGGAAAGAAACCAGGCCAAAAATTCATAGCTCAATCTCTGGGTCAGTTGTGGTTCACTAATGATATTACTACGATATGAGTAGTGGCCAAGGTTACAGCAGCTGATGAAATGGATAAGAAAATATTACACTTGGAATCATACCCATGGGTTTTATGGAATTTAGGACTTCAAAACAAGAAATAGTACAAAGAATACAAAAGATAAATCATTATCTGCATTTCACTAGGTGCTAATTGAATACAAAATCTGACCTTAACACCTGCAAAAAGAACTCCTATTCAGTGACATGGTGATCTAGAACATTAACAGAATCAATAGTTTTCCAACTTCTGAAATTTTCAAAATTTTCAGTCAGGGGTCCAAGCAAGATAGCTATCAATCAAACAATCCGCAAATATCACTATGATTCTATTTTAATTACATGAATGTGGCTAAACTGAAGCAGCAAAGGCAGAGTTCCCACGACTACAAAGAATTAAAAGATTCAAGTGGCACCAAAAATGTAAATAATATATTTTTTTCTCCCACTTTATGTGGGATTTGTAGGCGTGTCTACAGTAATTATTAAATGACTAGATGTACTCTTATTTTTTCACTTAAAAATAAATCAAAAACCTTCATGGAAGTTGATGTTCTGAGTTTTGCTTATAATTTGTGAAAAGCTTTAGGAACTTGTGTAAATAAAGCAACTTTAATATGGGAGGCTTATCAAGTTCAATTCATATCCACTCCTATTTCAAGGCAATCAACTGGTGGAACAAGAACCTTGACATTTTAATATAACTATTTAAAAGAACTAGCTTTTTTCAATTCTTAGCAACTGATCTGATAATTGAGTGTTTTTTTCCCCTCTTCTAATTCTAGGTCACTGGCACATGAAGTACAAATTCTTTAAAAAAAAAATGATTCACAGCAATAAATTCTTCTCAGTCAAAGTCCCATTTCACTTGAAAAGAGAAGTGCAAGAATTTAAAGGTCCCAAAACCAACACACATGAAATTTTTACGAACATTATATTCCTAGGAACAGCCAGGCAGGTGAATTTTGTTGTATAATTTCTATGGGTCATATTAAAGTTTAATGAAGTTTTTCTTTCCATTTTATGAGTAGTAAAGTTCCAGAAAATATTCAACTCCGTGGCTCATGCATTTCAATTTTATTTTGTGTCATAGAAGTAGCCTTAGCAATGATCTTAAATCACAAACATGAAGTTATCCATTCTTAAATTGTGGAAGACCATTACAAATATCGTTTTGAACTTTTGATGTTATGCAGATCAGACTGAGTTTTTTAACGTTAACAAGATAATGATGTTGGATCCGTGTAACAAGCATTAAAACCATCCCCTCTTTATAAAAATAAACTATCAAAGATAAATACTCTTTACTAGCATTTTTTCTAGAGTTCCTTTCAACTTCTAGATTACAATTTGAATCATCCCTCCCTTATATATAGCCACATAACTGTCTTTATACAGAAGGGCACATTATACATCTTCCTCTGTCTAAAAATTGAATGTCTCGCTTAGAAAGTCCAGGCATAAGCTCGTGGGGGAAACTTGCAAGTTAGAGAATTCAAACATTAAAACTAAATTTTTTTTTTATCTGCCCGATCAATCCAGTCTACCATGTGGGGGCTGAATATCATTTTTTATATAGGGGCTTCATGTAGAAAGAAATGCGAAAAGTTCTAAGAACATGCAGTTACTTTGAAATATTATGGTCGATTTCAAGAAAGGGGAGAGGATATTTTTAAGATCAGCTATTTTGTTCTCTCTTAGCTTGGGTCATAACTATTTTCCTGTTAATACAAGATTTCACCTACACTGCTGCTATCTCTGTATGTACTAAGTAAACAAACCCAAGGACTGGAGGGAGATTCTCTAAAAAAAATTCATGTCTTATTCTTTTACAGGAATTCCTCAAAATTATGAGCATCAGAGGCTGAATTCTAGTCTGTCACCCCCTAATCTATGCCTTGGTTTCGATGAGTAACCCAGTATGTTTCATAGTCTCTTAGTCTCTTTCAGGATCTAGTTTTACCAATAAGCAACTGAGTATGTTTACCATGTTTCCTAATCTCTTCACCAAAAGAAAATACAACAGGTCTATAATAAGAAATACAATAAAAGAAAATGTTTCACATAAAAAAAAATTAAATAAAAATGAAACCATACAATTCAAAATCGAATTACTAGGCCAGCATTTCTACAACTAAAACATTGACCCAATTCCCAAATACCACGCTGAAAAAATCCCATCAAAGAAAACCCCCAATTTCAGGATACTGAAAAGAGAAGGCATAATTAGGAGATTAAAAATTATCTACAGCTTTAAAACTAAGAAAAATAGCATTATAAAACAAGGGAAGTGAACAGTTCAGAAAATTACCAACAACTCGTGATGATCCTTCAGAACCCATTTCTTGCTGCACTTAACGCAAAAGATAGGGCTGGTTTTTTAAGCGAAAAAAGGGCTTTTGAAAAGTTGAAAGGAATGGGTTTTGCTTCGCCGGGGGTTTGGAGAAGTCGAAGAGGTGACCGCGAATGTTATCCTTTGTTTAACAAATACTGTAGTTTAAAAGCTGTTCACACCCCTCGACTTAATTATTTACAGGCTAATTATACATGTTTTGCTGAATTTAAAAAATTATTTGCAAATAAATTTACTTATGAGTAAATAATTAAGTTCTTGATTAAATATTTTTTTTCTGTGAAAGTTGAAGATAAGCAATGGCCTTTTGAAATAACTTTTGAAAAGTAAGTATTTTTTAAAATTAAGTCGCTTTAGAGCTTATATGAATAAATGTCTTTTTAGATCTAATTTTTTTTTTAAAAAAAACTTCTAAAAATAATTGGTCAAAGTTGACTTTATTATGAAGCTCTCGTACGAAAATTAGAAGTTATCCAAAACAAACCATATGTTTTTATGTAAAAAATTATTTAAAAAATACTTCTCTACTTAAAAGTAAATTATCTTAGGGGAAAAGTTGAGGTAAATCGTCTTTGGTTGGTGGATATCAAAACAACCATGCTACAAGTACATAATTTTTTACTGAATTGATTATCGAATTGACAAGTGACGACCCCTATCACTTGTCAATTTGGTAACCAATTAGATAAAAATTTATGTACAACAAGAATAATTCATATCAAAATAGTCTACTACTCAAAATTTAATGAAAAATGTCTAAAATGGCATGCAAAAGTCTACTTTGTCCTTTTCTAGAAAATGTCCACATTCTTGAACGATCGAGATGTCATCCACAAATGTTGGAGGGAGATTATCATGCGATTGAGAATTTAGGTACTTGGTGACATGTACACGTATTTCTAGGCCCGCACATAACTCAATGAATTATGCTACTTTGACAGAAAAATGTTGACAAATGTTTTGATATAATAAATGTTGACAACATATAATTGGATGTAAAAGTTGGCTGTGTATTAAACAATCCAAAGATAAGATGTTAAGCATTATGTTATTGTGTTAACCATTGTGTTATTGTAGCATGATTCTTACTCAATTTTCATTTGAAGTCAGTATACTTCGCAAACCACAATATGAAAATCTTAAAGAATATTCATCATGTATTTTTTTTATGTATGTTTGTTTCTAAAGCTATTCTCCCAAGTCGGAGCAAGAAATCGTTGGACTGACTACCTGACAAAATGATGAAAATGTCCACTCGGTCGAAAAATTCAAAGATTGCCACATTCGAAATTAGTGAGTGATTAAACCCTCGAGGATATATTGTACCCTATAGTCATCTAATTTGGGAGTTATTGGCTAAAAACTTACTCCACGACTCCAATTACTCCCAAATCATATGACTATAGGGCACAAGATACCCTTGAAGGGTTAATCACTCTCTAACTTCGAATGTGGAAATCTTCGAATTTCTCGACCGAGTGGATATTATCATCTTTACTACTTTAGTGGGTTTCTGATAATGATTTGAGACCCAGACCTTTCAGATTTCTCAACGTTTGGATGAAGTATCAAGATTTTTCAGCCTTTGTCTCTCAAAAGTGGTCACTTTCTACTCATCTTACGGGGATGTCTGCTTTCTCGGAGGAGTTTTACAAGCTAAAACAAGGACTGCATTGGTGGAATCGACATGTGTTCGGTGATGTTTTATAGCGGGTGAGGGAGATAGGGTTGATTAGGCAGAGATTGTATATGATAGAGACCCTACATCGGAGAATCGCGACTTACTGCATCATGCTCAGGCAGTTTTGAACCGGACTATATCTATAGAGAAGGGTTTTTGGGAGCAAAAGGCCGGTTCACATTGGGTATCTAAGGGAGATCATAATACTCGATATTTCTATGCGATTGTTTAGAGACGCCGAATCTAATCGTGTATCAGGTCTATAAGGACGCAAGCAATGGAAGTCTTAGCTACTCCTACTGACATTCAGACTTCGGCTATTTCATTCTACCAGGATCTTCTATCTGCTCATACACAACCTTTGGACCACATTCGTTCTGATATCGTCCCCTGACTTTTGACGGAGGATGATAATTTGGTACTATACCGTCCGCCTTTGATTCATCAAGTATGGAAGGCGGTTTTCACAGTGTTGCCGACCCAAATGGTTTTCATCCCTATTTTTCTAGCATTGTTAGGACATTATTTAGGACGATGTGTACAGAGCAGTCTTAGACTTCTTTGATGGCGGCCATCTTCCACGAGGTTTTGCTGTTATACTATTGTATTGCTCCCTAAGAGGGATGATGCTTGTAGATGGACTTACTTCAGATCCATCAGTTTATGTACTGTGTTCAATAAGCTTATTGCTAAGCTTTTGAACACTCGATTGAGTACATTGTTACCGCGCACTATCTCTCCTCCACAGAGCAAACTTATACTACCCAGACGGGCATATATTAGTCAAATCAGACGTTTGGAGATTTTGACTAGATTTAGACACCAGCAGCCTTTCACTTATCTAGGAGTCCTTTTATTTAAGGGGACCAATATGAGATTCATTTATGATGACCTTATCCAGAAGGTCCGGAATATGATTCAGGTTGGGCATCACGACTTTTGTCACCTACGGCCGTATTATCTTGCTGAGGTTAGTGCCCTCTTCCTTGCCATTACATCTTCTTTAGAGTATACAGCCCCCTAAAACTATCTTGAAGAAACTTGAGAGCATCTTTGTGCGTTTCCTATGGGACTCCAAGGTGTAGGCGCGGCGTTTACATTGGCGGAGCTGGAAGAATATTTGACTTCCTACTGATGAGAGTGGTCTAGGCTTTAGGAAATTGCAAGATGTAGTGGACACCTTCTCCATAAAGCCTTGATTGTTGTTCCATTCTCAAATATCACTTTAGGCACAGTTTTTACTGAGCAAGTATTGTTTGGGGACACATCCTTCACTTGCAGCAATTCCTAAATCGGTTTCTCCACCTGGAAGGGGTTGAAATTAGTTGGGTTTTAGACATAGCCACACGTTGCATGGCACCTTGGTGTAAATCAGATATTCTTTTGGTATGATTTTTGATTGGGTAAGACCACGTTGGCATCCCTATTCCCATACCAGCAGCATACATTTGCGAAGGTGCAGGATTTCTTTGGTAACATTGGGTGGGATATAAGACATTTATTACAAGTTCTCCTTCCTCTTATGGCGATACAAATAAGGGCTATACCTTTATGTGCAGATTTCCCAGATCGCATTGTTTGGCGGGATATATCGGATGGTAGCTCCGCTACCAAGTCTGCATGGCAGTTCGTACGTACAGGATGTTAGTGTCAGGATTCGAATTGGTTACTGTGGAGCTCTATTTTACCAGCTACTGTCTCATTCTTTTGCTGGAGACTATGGCAGGACCTCATTCCAGTATATGTGATTATTCAGAGGAGAAATTTGATGCTAGTTGGTTTCTCTTAGCTAGTGCTGTTCTGAGACTGAGACTACCAGTCACATCTTCACCGGCAGCAGCATTTCTGATTAGGTATGGGAGCATTTTTGGGATATTGTTCAGATTCCTAAAAGTTCAGAAGATGGAGTCAGACAAAGGTTCCAGAGATGGTGGTATTCTGGACAACATGATCGATGTGGACACATTCACACTATTTCTACTAATATTTTGGTTTCTTTGAACAGAGAGGAATGATGAAAGCATAGGAGGATCCGCATAGAGGCTAGACGTATCATTTGGAGAGTTTATCGTATGATCCTTTTTCTTCATAAGGGAAGACTATTTTGAGCTATGTATTGGACATCATATCATTTGACAGAGACATCCTAGTGGCTATTCACTGCATCACTAGAGGAGAACAATCATGGGCTATTCAGGGCATCCTTAGATAGATCATAGACATCATATCATTTGATAGAGACACAGTGTCCCACATCTACAAAGAGGGAAATCGGGTTGCAGATGTTTTTACTATAGAAGGTTGGGATCATCGGCAATATCAAATATATGGAGTAGCTGACCTACCACGACATGTTAGGGCACTCGTACAGATTGATAGACACGGATTGCCCAGCATTAGAATATGATTTTTTATTTTTTATTCTTATTTTTGTCAATTATTATTTATTTTCATTGTAAGGGATGCAGTACTTTCTCATTTATCGCTTTCATTATTTCCTTATATAACCACGGTATTCCTCTACCATAACTACGGACATATTAATAAAATCTCGAAGGTACCGCCCTCATTTAATAAAAAAAAAGTACATAGAGTAAGTATGGTATGTGTTTTATGTCCGATACATGAAGTATAAACTCTGTGTTGTTTACTTGCAGGTTGGTTGGGTAATAAGGTGGAATTTTGTTGGATTTTGATACCTAATAAATCCCGAGCAACGATGTTAAATAGTTTGAAGTAAATTTCTTAAGCCTAGACCGATTAGTGAAATAATTATATCGACACCATAGTGATTGGATCGACCAAGTAACAAATTGGCCATTAGAAGTAGCTTAATTAATTAAGGTTGCTCATGACCCAATTCACTTTATGATGGCCCATGTGAAGTTTTGGCCTATAGTATTGCTTTGTCTTGGTTTTGGATTGGTGGTGATATGTTGGCCCATTTATCATGGTTGTGTCTTTGGCCTATTTAATAACTTGGCCCAATTAGTTACCTTTTAGCCCAATTGGAGGTGACCTAATTGGCTTGGCTATATATCCATCTTTTTCCAACCGTGTCTGGTATGGGTGAGCAATAGAGTGAAAGAGAGAGTAGCAACCGTCTTAGGTGGATTTTAGATCAACCATTGCTTCTTTCATCTTCATCATCACTTTATGATATTACTACCACCATTGCCATTACCTTAACCTTTGTGGGTGTTTGAGAGAGTGAGCGAGTGCGTACGTGCGTGCGTACGTGTGTGTGTTTCTACAATAGCGGATAGAAAACAAGATGTAAGCGTCTTGGGAGGTTTTTTGATATTTAACCACTGATCCCTTTATTTATTCCTCCATTTGTGATATTGTAGTCACTACCTTGATCCTTTGTAGATATTGGTAAAGGCAACAACCAAGTGTATGTGTAGTAGGTCGAGCTTGATTTAGTTGGCATTTTATTAGTTTCACCGAGCCCGGATTTCAAACTATTTTGAAGAGTATTCTATTAACAAATTGATAACCAATAAATCCCGAGCAATGATATCAAACGTTTTGAAGTAAATTTCATAGGCCTCGACCGATGAGTAAAATAATTATATCGATATCATAGTGATTAGATCAACCCGGCAACAACTTGGGCTATCCGAAGAAGCTTAATTTAATTAAAGTTGTTCGTGGCCCAATTTACTTGAGGATGATCTATGATAAGTGCATTTTATACACTTATCTAAGTCACAAATTATGGATTTTTGTTAAAAATAAATTGGAATATAGTTTAATTCTATGCAAATTTTATTTTGTAGGATAATAACGATGATATACACTTATCTAAGTCACATATTATGGATTTTTGTTAAAAATAAATTGGAATATAGTTTAATTCTATGCAAATTTTATTTTGTAGGAAATAACGATGAACGTGGTGAAAATTCGAAAAAAAAGTGAAAATGGCTAAAATGAAGCAAAATCAAAGTTTGAGAACTCAAGTGTAAATACTGAAAAAGTGTTGATTTCACGATAAAGATTTGACAGCGTTAGTCATCAATTGGATAAAGAAAGAAGCCAAATGGATGAAATATAGTCGAAGTACTATCATATATCAACTTCCAGCCGAAAACGTTATGCTTCGAATTTTTAGTCTTAGTTTGAGACTCATTTTTGGCATAGAAGACGTTCGAATTTCAAGATTTATAATCTATAGGATTTATAGCCCTTTAAGTAGTATTTTCAACGCACTTTGAATCACCTAAATTGGATATCGAGAAATAAAGATATGACCAAAATATTGAAAGCTATTCGGTGGAAAAAAATGTATTACCATGCGGCCGCATGGTAGAACTTCCATACGATCACATGAGACCATGCAGGGACCTCTAATGCCTCATTTTGATGAACCATGTGTTGTCGCATGGCTCATAACCATGCGGCCGCATGGTTATTCTTCGGCGCGAATTTTCTAGTTTCCTTTTTCAAGTCAAATATCCATGGAAACAAATCTTGGACGCCGTATTTAAACCCTAGAGCCATCCAGAATGTAAATGATGAGATTTTTGAAGGTTTTCAGAGAGAAAAAGAGGCATGAACGCGAAAAACAACTCCAAGAATACGAAAATTCAATTCAAGATTAATTGGGGGTGATGTTGTTTCTTCACTATTTTTCTGATTTTCTTCTTTCCAACATGCTAGACTAGATATTCATGTACTAGAAGAATGATGAACCATGTGATGTAAACTTTTAATTCCTGATTTTATATTATTGACATTAGAATACGCTATTTGGATTTGAATGATTTATATACATTTACTTTTCTTCACAATTATATTCGCAAATGATTGTGTGAATTTGGTGGCACATTTCATGCATTCGAGGGAAGGGAAATATGTTCGATAAGGTATAAATCATCATAGAGTCCGATAGGAGATAGAGATATATCGTTATGCCTTACGTCAATCTTTAAGTGTTCACAAAAATCCATGCATTATTGTATATTATATTTACATTCGTCATAGAAATATAGTCAGGTCATATTTGAGAGTAAGTTCAACATTACTCGAGAGATATTGTTAGATAGAATATAAACATTGATTTTTCAAACTTCAACCATGTTGTCAATTTGTAAAATCGGGATTAAAAGAGGTCAGTGCATGGGGATTCATGATCCTAGAACGTTTTTCATTCACAAAATTTGATAACTCATTTTCTAGCATAACTTTGCATTTTAGTTTAATTACTTTATTTACAATCATGTTAATAAATTAGTTTAGTCATAATTTTCATTACAACATAAACGTGATATTTTCTTGATTCGGTTAAGGTCAAGGTAGAAAATTTGAACTAAATCAATCCATGTGGGAACAATTTTCAGATATCTAAATTCCACTTTATTACTTGTTACGAACCGTACACTTGCGGTGATTTTATTCGAAATATATTTTCGTACAACAAGTTTTTGACGCCGCTGCTGGAGTCTGAGTATTAGTTTAATTTTATTTACTTAGACAATAATTCGAACTTACTGTAATTTTTATTTTACGTATTTTATTTTATTTAGTCTGTCTACTTGGGTTGATCTAAGTGCTACTGTTGTCACTCCTCTAGGTTTTGCATGCTAAGGTCGTTGGGCGGTGAACTGCTTCTAGCTGATTTGGAGATTGAATGAACCTTTCGTCGCAGGTAAATGGAAGCTAGAACACACAGCAGGAAAACCAAGAACAAATACTAATGGATAATCAACAAATTGACCCATTAAAGAATCCTACAGTTCCAACCAATCTAGAGGATGAGGATGAGGGAAACATGTTGCTTGGGGATTTCTTGTCACCATTCGTTGTTCAAAGTCAATCCAGCATAGTGTATCCCCCATTCGAATAGCCAAACTTCCAGCTGACAACTAATGTCATCCAGCTCTTCCAAAATGGGCATCAGTTCTACGGGTTGGCCAACGAGAATCCGCATACACATGTATCCCGCTTCTTGGATATGTGTCAACATTTCAAGTACCAAGGAATATCAGAAGATGCTATCAAACGGAGATTGTTTCTACTCACTCTGCGGGATAAAGCACTTGAGTGGCTAAATTCACTCTATGTGGCGAGTATAACTACTTGAGAGTGAGTGAATGTGTATGTGCTTCTACAATAGAGGAGAGTAAATGAAATGCAGCATATTGGGAGTTTCCATGATATTCAACCATTGTCCCCTTTAATTTTTTCCCTCATTTGTGATATTGTAGACACTACCTTAATCCATTTTGGGTGTTGGTAAAGGCGATAACCAAGTAAAAGAGTTGTGTGTCGAGCTTGCATTGGTTGGTATTCATTTCGTTTGACTTTGCCCAGATTTCATACTATTTTGAAGAGTATTCTACTTATAAATTATTGTGTTTTGATACCTAATAAATTTCGGAAATGTTGTTAAACAGCTTGAAGTAAATTTCATAGACTTTGACCAATTAGTGAAATAATTATATCAACAGCATAGTGATTAACTCGACCCTGTAACAACTTTGGCAATTGGAAGCAACTTAATTAATTAAGGTTGCTCATGGTCTAATTCGCTTGAGGATGGCTCGTGTAATGTTTTGACCCATAGTGTTGCTTTTGTCTTAGTTTTGGATTGGTGGTGATATGTTTGCCAATGTATCTTTATTGTGTCTTTGGCCCATTTGGTGACTTGGCTCAATTACTTACCTATAGCCCAATTGGGGGAGACCTAATTGCCCTGGATGTATGTCCATCTTTCTCCAGCAGTGTATGGTATGGGTAAGCAATAGAGTGAAAGAGAGATGGATAGTCGTCTTGGGTAGGTTTGAAATCAACTATTGTTTCTTTGTCTTCTTTCTCTCTTAGTGATATTGCTACCACCATTACCTTATTTTTTGTGGGTGCTTGAGAGAGTGAGTGAGTGTGTGTATGTGTGTTTCTACAGTATAGAAGAGAAAGTGAGAGGTAGCCGTCTTGGGAGTTTCCTTGATATTCAACCATTGCCCTCTTTAATTTCTTCCCCATTTGTAATATTGTAGTCACAATCTTGATCATTTGTGGGTGTTGGTAAAGGCGGTAACCAAGTATAATAATTGTGGGTCGTGCATGCTTTGATTGGTATTCATTTGGTTTGACTGAGCTCAGATTTCACACTATTTTGAAGAGTATTCCACTTATAAATTGTTGGGTTTTGATACCCAATAAATTTCTAGCAATGATGTTAAACAACTTGAAGTAGATTTCATAGACTTCGATCGATGAGTGAAATAATTATATCGACACCAGAGTGATTCACTCGACCTGGTAACAACTTAGACAATTGGAAGTAGCTTAATTTATTAAGGTTACTCATGACCCAATTCACTTGAGGATGTCTAATGTGAAGTTTTGGCCCATAGTGTTGCTTTGTCTTGGTTTTGGATTGGTGGTGATATTGTGTCGTTGGCCCATTTGGTAACTTGGCCAAATTACTTACCTTTAGTGCAATTGGAGGTGACTTAATTGCACTGGCTATATATCCATCTTTCTCTAGCCTTGTGTAGTGTGAGTGAGCAATAGAGTGAAAGAGAGATGGGCAGCCGTCTTGGGTGGGTTTGAGATCAATCATTGCTTCCTTCATCTTCTTTCTCCCTTTGTGATATTGCACGACCATTACCTTATCCTTTGTGGTTGCTTGAGAGAGTGTGTGCGTGCATGTGTGCTTCTACAATAGAGGAGAGAAAACGAGATATGAGCTTTTTAGGTAGGTTTGAGATAAATTGTTGCTTTCCTCATCTTCTTCCTCCCTTTGTAACATTTTTACCACCATTACCATATCCTTCCTATTATCAATTTCTATAATAGAAATCGACACTTGAAGTAATAGGTGATGTGAAAACTTTCTTAGTTCCTTAAAAATAAAGCAGTTTTCGACACAAACTACAAATTAAAAGTTGGTGGGTCACGTAACCCACCAACTTTTAATTTTTTTTAATCAAAATTCATATTTTAGCTTGAATTTTCCTGTTACCCGTTGTACTTTATAGAACCTAGAAGAAGAAGTGTTAATAGCGTCCAAATTGAAAAATCAAAACCATTTTCTTCCCTTGGAAAATCAAAACCGGTTCTATTCAATTTCAGCCTCCTATGATTCCGTTCAATCGATGCTGCCAATTTCGTTGCTAACTGTACGTGTGGTTTTAATGTGTATTTTATGAACCTTGAAGATATCTCCATTAAAATGAAAGTTTGGTGGAATTGAATAATTCATTCATCCTAATTATTCGGCTTTAAAAGTAAAAACATTTGCTTCTTTCTGATTTCGTGCTAGATGTCTTTATCCCTTGAATCTGGGTCTGTTGTCTTGATATGATATGTGTTGGCTCTTGTTTGCATAGGTCAACAACAAATATGTGCCTGGAAATTGACCTTAATGGCTTTTACAAGAGAATGCTACTACTCAAGAAGAAGAAATATGCAGCACTAAAAGTACAATTTATAGATGGCAAACATTATGTGGTAGCTTGTAATATATGAGATTATGTGAAAGTCTTTTAAGTGTGTTGTTTTCCATTGAATGTTTCTGAATTTGAGTTTGGTGTAGACCATTGTGCGGAACGGACTTGATATGGTTCGACGAGATTGGAGATTGCAATCAAAGGAATTAGGTGATTTCTGTCTCGGTCAAATTTTTAATGATATTTGTTGGGCAACAAATCCCCAAACTTCTACATTTTTCTCTTGGAATTCCACTTATTGTAGTCGACACCAAACTAGGTATGTAGAACACAAGAGGCTTTAGTTAATCTCTTTTTTATGCTCAAATTGTCATAGATATGTGTTTTTGGTCATCTTTGCTTATGACGTGGGGAAAATAAGTGCTAAAAACCACATCATATATATCTTATAAATTCGTCTGTTGGGTATTTTGATTAAAAAAAAACCTCAGGGCGATGATGAATAACCGAGACAGATAATAGATTCAATTATTATAATTGAATGCATTTAAGTGTTATTGGATTGAAAATCACACTTGGTAACCCAAGTTACAAAGAAGGACCAAGACCATTCAATGGGCTTAACCTATTATCCCTCGACTCATTACTTGACCCATTATATTACATATATATGTCAGTCTCCTTTGTGTGTATTCAAACAACATATGGCTTCTCCTTTTAGCAAGAGAAACTCTCGATTGCACTTTCTCTTTGGCTGTTCTTCGTGACTACCTCTATCTCTATTCTTCTCTGTGGTCGACTCCTTTTTTCTGCTCCTACTGTCGGTTGTTTTTTTGATGAGTTGGGCACCGACTGTATGACTCTGTTCGTACATTTTGGCCATATTTTTGTCCTTGTTTCTGCCCTATTTCGTTGCCTTTGTGCTAAGCTTTCAGCTAGGTCTTGGGTACTTCCTTATGGTCAATTTGAGTGGGTAATCTTGGTCCAATTTGTATGGTGTTGATGTGTGATTTTCGGCTCTTGATCTGAGCATCGATCCATCCACTTTGGTGCCAATCATTTGGAGCTTTGATAGGGAAGTTGATTTCCAATTTACTTTGATTATTTCCATTATTTATCTCATAGTTAACTTACATCGTGTTTGTTAATTGGTTAATAGGTGTATTTATCACTACATATTGGTATTAGAGCCTCATTTTAGGCTCTTGTTGTGGCTAATTTTTTCAATCTCTGTACTGGAATTAATCTATAGTAAATTGAACGTGTGTTCATGGTACAGTTGAAGCATGAGTCTGCCGATTTTGTAATAACAACTTGAATGCTTAATTAATTTTTCATCTCTCATAGTTACAGACCATAGATAGGTCTGTTATGATAAATTGGCTGAAACTCTTTAAATTTTTGCAATAGCATGCCATTGTGTGGGTGACCAATATGAATGTGGCCTTGCTCGATGATAGTATTTTAGGACTATTTTCCTAAATTGTGATATTATCATTTTGTGGTTTAATTGACTGTTGCGTAATTCCATATTGTTGCTGAGTTATTTGTGATTAGAATTATTACCTTTGACCACACCCACTCGACAATTCCCTTGAGACTGAGATCAAAAATCTCACGAAAATCTTGGTATTTAGATCGGATTAAGTATGGACCTCTAGGACTTTCTTTGTGTGATTATCTTTGTGAATGTTGTTTTATGTGCTACGTGTCCTATCTATTAAGATGTATGTGCACCATTTTGACTTGGGTGTCTTTAACGGTAAATGTGATTTTTCTATTTGGCAACAAAAGATGAAAGTGATTTTAGTATAACAAAAGGTTTCAAAGCCATTGATAATACTTTTTCAACAAAGGAGTTTGATTAAGTTACTTATACCCCTATTATCTTGCACTTATCTTATTCTGTTTTGTGAAAAGTCGGTAAACATGATTCCGCCGAAAAATTTTAGAAAAAGATTGAAGAGCTTTATTTGACTTAATCCATGCCCAACAAACATTTCTTACTTAAAATTTGCTTTAGTTTCAAAATTGATTCCTCAAATGATTTAGATGAAAATCTTAACATTTTCAATAAATTGGTTCAAGCTATTACAAATTGTGGTAAAAATGTTTTCGATGAATACAAAGCTATTATTCTCATGAATGCTATTCTTGATAATTATAAGGAAGTCCATAATGCAATCAAATATGGGAGGGAGGCTTTTACATCCAATATAGTCATTCAATTCCTTAAAGACTGAGGAGAGGGAAATGAAGGTTGAAATAAACGAGAGAAAAGAAAGAGAGATTCATCAAATGAAGGATAAATCTCAGTTTAGTGGTGGTGAGGGATAAAACAATGATCGTAAGAAAAAGTGAGAGGTAGATCTAAATCACAAGAGAAGACAATTGGGAGAAAATGTTATAGTTGTGGAAAACTAGGGCATTTCATAAATAAGTGCTATAAAGAAAAAAACAAGGTGAGAGATCAGAAGGGTGGTGAACATAGTGAGGCAAACATTGTTGTACCGAGCTAGTAAGGTTTACACGCTTTTAGTTACTAAACTAGCTGAAATTAACTTGTCTATAAACTCCCATATGCATGAGTGGATTCTTGATTCCAAGGCTTCTTTTCATGTTACATCAAATAAATTGTAGTTTGATCATGGACATGTATTTGCATGGGTTGGAGTATTATATAAGATCATCGGTGTGGGTAGTGTGATTGTCAGATTTGACGTGGTTTAATGGACACATTAAAAGAAGTCAGGTACATTCCACATATGGGTAGGAATTTAATTTCTATGGAGGAATTGGAGCGCACAGGTTTCGCAGGTACACTTGGTGATGGAGAGTTAAAAATATTTAAAAGAGCATTTAGAGCCTTTAATATTGTGAGGAACAATAGAATTTATTTGGTAAACATCGTAGGATGTCATTTACATCTAGCACACACAAGACATCTAGAGTGTTAGAATACATTCATACTTATTTATGGGGGTCCGGGGAGCGATCTCACGTTTGGTGAGAACAAATTTTTCTGCCTATTATTGATGATTTCTCCGAACTTGTGTAGTTTTACTTGCTAAATGATAAATTTGAAACTTTTGTGAATTTTAAAAATTGAAAAGATAAGGTAAAGAACCAGATAGGTAAAAAGGTAAAATATTTGTGTACCGATAATAGTCTCGAATTTAGCAATGATGAATTTGACACTTAGTGTAATGAATCAGCGTCACTAGACACAAGACCGTGCCTTACACTCCCTAGCAAAATGGGGTTGCTAAAAGGATGAATCGTACTTTACTTGTATGAGTGAAAAATGTGAAATTACTAGACATAAAACTGTTCCTTATACACCTCAACAAAACGGGATGGCGGAACGTTTGAGGCGTACCTTACTTGATAAAGTTAGATGTATGATATTAAATTTTAGTGTGCCTAAGTCTTTTTGAGGTTAAGTTGTTATGACTACAAGCTATCTGACTAATATGACTCCTACTACCTAGAATCGTGATATTCCATATGAGATTTGGTATAATAAATATGCTGATTATTCTATGTTTAGGACCTTTTGGATGCATTGCTTTCTCTCATCGAAATAAGGGAAAACTAGAACCTAGAACTAAAAAGTGTGTCTTTATAGGTTACCTCGAGGATGTTAAAGGATGTAGGATAGAAGCCGAAGGTTGTGAGAATAATCAAAAGTTGAGATGTGACTTTTAATGAGTTAGAGATGCCTTGCATAGAGACCATTAGGAAAGAGTCCCTCGTTGAGGTGGAGCACATCCCCACTATCCTCGAGTGAGGTGGAGAGTAATACACAAAATCAACGTAATATAGAGTAAAAAGGTGATCATATAGGGAACCTAGAGGATGTCTGACTATACCATAACCTATACTAGTTACCAAGAACTAGTCAAAAAGGAATCAAATACCTATGCGGAGGGTATGCGAAGTGAAAAAGGTGAGGAATGGCTTTCCATGAGAGAAGAGATCAATTCTCTTATGAAGAATCAAATTTGGGATTTAGTTCCTATACCTAAGAATAAACCCATAGTGAGACGCTGTAAGTGTGTTTTGTACACTTATATAGGTCATTAAATTGGAGTATTTGTTAGTGATTTGGATGACTTATGACTTAATTTATTGTTAATTTTGTTTGCTAAGTAAAATTCGAGAAGAATTAGGTAAATTGGAAAAAACGAAAGAAAAACAAGCAAAAACAAAAGAAATCTGAAGTTTGGGAACCAAAATGCAAACATCCATTAGTTGATTCGGATCATAAAATGATGATTGAAGATTATATATGATCAATTGGAGGTCGAATGATTTTCACAAATAAACTTTAACTCAAAAAAGTTATTGAAATGCCCCAAACTTTATTGACTTAACTTTGAGGTGTCAAGTGATATCATTTCATAATCAAACTTTAAGCGAAAATATTTAATTGAAAATTTAAACCCTCAATTTATTTTAACTTTCATATATTGAATTAAATGTACATGCAGTCACGAAAATTTAGAACATGTAATGAAAATAAAGAAAAACACAAAATATCTTAACAAAATTTATTGACTAATGTTTTCTTGAAATTTTACTTAGGCCACCTGCACACCGCTCAACCACCATCCACGTTGACCGATCTAATCTAAAATGTTAAAATTTGAAATAACGAGTAATTTAAACTTAGTAGGATACATGCGTCCAAAACAATATAATAAATTTTTAAACATAAATTTATGATATTCTATACCACAATTTCATCAAGAGAAGTCGGAGATCAATCGAATGCTCTAACACATTTCTATACAAACAATTGAGAAAATTCGAAAGAAATCTCACATTTCATTTCATTAAGACCCGTAGGCCAATTAGTATTTCATCAAATAAATTACTTAAAAAATATATAATATAGAAAAGATGAATCAACTTGCACATAATATCCTACCTTTAGTGGATCAAAGAATTTTTTTTGTAGAATTAAAATATGGGTTGCACTCCTTTCACTCAAAATTCTTTAAAAAAAAAACTTTGAATATGAATAATAGTGGTGTATGTTTTCTTTTGACTTAAAATAAATGTTTAAAAAAAGGAAAACCAAACAAGCTTAGTATATAAGAAAATTTGTTTGGATTTAAATTTCAAATCCTCTTTATCTACACACATACACATCACTTTGCAAAGAAAATTCCACCATTCACGTGCACATGCCAAAATGAGAGAACATAATTGTTTGGATTTAAATTAGTAAAATCTTGACTTCCATTCTTAGATTTAAAAAAATATGGTAATTTGCAAATAAAAAACATCGATGAGTTTGGTTCCATTACTTGAGATAATGCCTTGTATATTGACTTTCTATTAATTAAATTAAATAATATTAAATTTACTTAATATAAAAGAAAAAGTCATGAATGTTTCCTTTCATATGTATATTAATTTTTGTAATGATAGTAAGCTATAAAATCATAGACATTTATAACATATTTTACTCTTCATTTCATTAAATTATATTTATACATGTGTTTGTGTATTGATTATTAAATTTGATTGGCATGTTAATCATTTAGGGCATGCATTTTTCATTCTACTGCAAGATAAGGTTAATCACAAGAACAATAGAATTATAAGAACAGACTAAATAAATATCAGGAAAGCATAGACATCTATCACGTTAATCATATGCGGCATTACAAATACATAATCTATTAGGACATGAAAATATGAGAAATAAGCACATGGTGTTACATTTATGCTCCAAATTTTCAACACTAGATTGAGACATATTTTTGGGTAGCAAACATTCGAATTGAAAAACTCATATTTCTAGAAGAATTGTAGCCATTTGAGTTGTCTTTCCAACGCACTTTCCTCAATCGGATATCGGGAGAGAAAATTATGACCACTTGAGGAAAGTAGGTTGGAAAGATAACGCAAAGGATCAAATAGGCATGATAGGAGGGTTAGAGATTATGTTGGAGATAGAGTTGATAGAAATATGGGCAATATTAAAATGAAAATTCCTTCATTCAAAGGAAAAAGCGATCCGAAGGCTTATTTGAAGTGGGAAAAGAAGATAGAGCTTATATTTGATTGCCATAACTACTTGGAGGAGAAAAAGGTAAAACTTCCTATAATTTAACTGATTATGGTATCATTTGGTGGGATCAAATAGCAACATTTGGGAGGAGGAATCATGAGAGGCCTATCGAAACATGGAGAGAATTGAAGGCTATCATAAGGAAGAGATTCATTCCTAATCATTACTACCAGGATCTTTATAAAAAATTACAAAGCCTTTATTACGAATCTAGGAGTGTGGAGGATTATCGTAAGGAGATGGAGATTTCCCTAATTATACCGATTGTTGAGAAGGATCGGGAGACCTCCATGGCTATATTTTTGAATGATTTGAGTAGGAAGATAGCTAATGTGGTAGAACTACAACATTATGTGTAGCTGGAAGACATGCTACATGTAGCTATGAAGGTGGAAAGATAGTTGAAGAGGAAGGGAGCAGCTAGATATCCATCGGGTTCTAACTCTTCTTGAAAACCAAAGTAGGATAAAAATAAAGGTGATATAGCTGTTACAAAGGGTAGAACTGAGCTATGAAGGTGGAGAGCTAGTTGAAGAGGAAGTGAGCAGCTAAAAGTTGGAAGATATGCTACATGTAGTTACGAAGGTGGAGAGATAGTTAAAGAGGAAGGTAGCAGCTAGATACCCATCGGGTTCTTCTGGTTCTAACTCTTTTTGAAAACTAAAGTTGGATAACAATAAAGGTGATGTGACTGTTACAAAGGGTAGAACTGAGCTATCGAAGGAAAGAGAGGAAGTTGCTAGCAAAGCTACACCTAAGGCAGATTCCCAACCCCTTGAAATCGAGATATCAAATGCTTTAGGTACTTGAGATCGGGATACATTGCTTCTCAATGTCCAAAAAAAGGACGATGATCTTGCGAGACTATGGAGAAGTGGTAAGTGATAGTGGTGGGGATTATGATGACATGTCAAAATTGGAAGATGCTAGTGATGGTGAGAAAGTGACAAGCTCTTAGTGCTCAAATCAAAGTGGATGACTTGTAGCAACAAAGGAACAACATATTTCATGCAAGATGCCACGTCAACAACAATGTATGTAATATGATTATTGATGGGGATAGTTGTACCAATGTGACTAGCATTACACTTTTTTTTGAGAAATTGGGATTAACTCTGCTAAAACATACTAGGCCTTACAAATTGCAATGCTTGAATGAATGTGGAGAGGTTAAGGTGAATAGGTAAGTGTTGGTGAGTTTCTTAGTTGGGAAGTATCATGATGAACATATTGTTTTGGGAAAGGCATGGCAATATGATAGGAATGTGATGCATGATGGGTATAAAAATAGGTACAACTTTACTAAAGATGAAAAGTCTATTACTCTTGCGTCGTTAAAATCAGCACAAGTTTATGAAAATCAACTCAAATGGAAAAGTGGGGAAGAAAAAAGACTGAGAGAAAATGAGAGTGAAATTGATCTTTCACAACAAGAAAGCAAGAGAGAAAAAAGTAAG
Source organism: Fraxinus quadrangulata (assembly GCA_903798255.1). Classification (NCBI taxonomy): domain Eukaryota; kingdom Viridiplantae; phylum Streptophyta; class Magnoliopsida; order Lamiales; family Oleaceae; genus Fraxinus; species Fraxinus quadrangulata. The sequence goes on along the minus strand of CAIGRB010093303.1, from coordinate 12,478 downwards.
GTGGCTAATTGTGAGGAAAAAGAGTAGATCCATAAAAAATCAATGAAAAAAAAGTCCTATGAGAGGAGAGAAAAGTTGAAAGTGAGTTTATTTGCAAAATGAAGTGAGTTGAAGAGGGCAGTAGTTGAGAACTGACCTATGATCTTGTTGGTCTATAAGGAATCACTCCTCAATTTTTAAGAATCTAAAACACTCATCCTTAGTTTGGCTACTTCTTTGTTGCTGAAATTTAAAGACTTGTTTCAAGAGGATGTGCCTAGTGGACTACCACATATTAGAGGTATTGAACATCAAATTGACTTTGTATTTGGCGCTATCATTCCAAACAGACTGGCTTATCAAAGTAATCTCGAGGAGACCAAGGAATTTCAAAGTTATGTGTGAGAAAGTATGAGTCCATGTGTCAACACTACTTGTGCAGAAGAAAAATAGGACTTGGATAATGTGCATATACTGCTAGGTGATCAACAACGTAACGCTAAAATATCGTTACCCTATACCTAAATTAGATGATATGTTAGATTAATTACATGGATCATGCATGATTAGTAAAATAGATCTTAAAACTAGATATCATGAAATTACGATGAGAGATGGAATGAGTGGAAAACTTGTTTTAAGACTAAGTATGGTTTATATTAGTGGTTAGTCATGCTATTTGGACTTACTAATGCACCTAGCACACTTATGAGATTAATGAACCTTGTCTTGTGTGCATATATAGGTAAATTCATAGTAGTTTACTTCGATGATATCTTGGTATATAGTAAGGATTTAAATGAGCATATATGGCATTTAAGATGTGTGCTTGTGGTCTTAAAAACTTTAAAAAGTGTACATTTTGTATGAAAAAAGTTGTTTTTCTTGGTTATGTTATTAGTGCAAAGGGAATTGAAATAGATGTGGAGAAAATCAAAGCTATCAAAGAGTGGTCAATACCTAAAAGCATAACTTAGGTACGAAGTTTTCATAGTTTAGCTAGCTTTTATAAGCATTTTGTTAAAAATTTTAGCATATTTGCCACACCACCTCACGAAGATTGTAAAGAAAAGTGCAGAATTTCATCGCGGCGTTGAACAAGAACATGCTTTTAATACTATGAAGGATATGTTGTGTGCTGTACTTGTTTTATCACTACCTAACTTTAACAATAATTTTGAGATTGAATATGATGTCTCAAGAATAAGTATTGGAGCTGTCTTACTGCAGGAACGAAGGCCAATAGCTTACTTTAATGAAAAACTAAGTGGAGAAACTCTCAACTATCTTACATATGACAAAGATTTGAATGCCCCCCGGGGCATAGCTCAGTGGTGCAAAGGACAAGAGTGAGGTAGTCTCTGCTGAGCTGGCANCATCTCTTGTACCCTGGCCTGCGGAGGCACATCCCGCTATTTACCTCCTCCCCATTGCTCTAGGGTAGGGGCGGTGGGGGACCCTCAAGGTTGGGGTTTAACATTAAGATTTGTATGCACTTGTTCGAGTTTTGGAAACATGGCAGTACTACCTATGGTCAAAGGTAGAGATGACAATGGGCCAAGTCGAGCAGGCTCGGTCCTAATGCATACAAGCTCAGCTCATGGCTCGTAGGTTGAGCTCGCTGGCGGCTCGAGAGCTCGTCCATTTCCCCTTTTTTAAAAAAATTTAAAGGTGAACCTTTTTAAACCAAAAAAAAAAAGATCAACTTCTTTGGACAGGTCCAACGAGCTCGCCCATAAGCCGCTTGCCTGGCGAGCTAGCCCGCTTGGCTCGGGCTCGTCAGTTGGCGAGCCCGAATCATCTACGAGCCGAGCAATCGAGTCGACGAGCCGCTCGACCCGTTTGCCACCACTAGCCAAAGGAGCTCGTAATTCACAACGATCATGAGTCTTTGAAGCATTTAAAGGAACATAGTAAACTAAACAAGAGTATGCAAGATGAATGAAGTCTATCGAGAGATTTTCATATGTTATTCTATACAAACAAGGTAAAGAAAATGTGTGGCGGATGCATTGTCAAGGATATGTACTTCTTACTTCTTTAGGAGCTAAATTGCTAGGATTTGAATATGTTAAGGACATGTATACTAATTAACCAGACTTTTCCAATATATATGAATCATGTGACAAAGGTGTTATAGATAGATTCTTTAGGTATGATGGATATTTATTTTAGGAGAACAAGTTATGTGTACCTAGGTGTTTAATGAGAGAATTGTTAGTGCGTGAAACACATGGTAGAGGTTTAATGGTCACTTTAGGATTAAGAAAACTTGGATATGTTAAATGAGCACTTCTATTGGCCTAAGATGAAGGTTGATTTTAATTGAGTCTGTAGTAGATGCATCACTTGTAAAAATGCTAAATCTAAGGTTTTACCTCAAGGTTTGTATACATCATTACCCATTCCTAGTAAGCCTTAAGTTAATGTGTCTATGGACTTTGTGTTGGGTTTACCTAAGACTAAGAAATGAAGGAATTCCATATTTGTCATGGTAGATATATTTAGTAAGATGACATATTTCATTTCATATCATAAAACAGATGATGCTACTAATATTGTAGATTTGTTCTTTAAGGAAGTAGTATGCTTATAGAGGGCACCTAGGAGTATTGTATCAGATAGGGATGTTGAGTACCTTAGTCATTTTTTGAAGGTTTTGTGGGGTAAGTTAGGAACTATGCTATTATTCTCTACAACTTGTCACCCATAAATGGATGGGCAAACTGAGATTGTTAATAGGACTATGATACAACTATTGCACACTATAGTCAATAACATCTTGAAGAGTTGGGATGATTGCTTGCAATTCATAGAATTTGCATATAATATGGCCACACATTCTACTACTTTTTATACTCTACTTGAATTTGTTTATGGTTTTAATCTACTAACACACTTGATTTAATTCTTTTACCTGTTGATGAGAAAGGTTGGTTAGATGGAAAGAAGAAGGCTGAGTTGGTAAGATCCCTCCACGAGAAGGCATGGTGCCAGATCGAGGAGAAAAATGAGCATTATACTTCTCAAGCAAATAAGGACGAAAGGGCATTACATTTGAGCTAGGAGACTGGGTTTGGGAACATATGAGAAATGAACATTTTTAGGCTTAAAGGAAGTCAAGGTTGCAACTAGGGATGATGGGCCATTCCAAATGCTGGAAAAGATCTATGGTGCGAGAGCTAGCGATGGCAAGGATTAATTGATTGTGGAGGAATGACCAATGATGAGATCACTGGAAAAGAAGATTAAGGAAGCTATGAAATTGCCTGTTTAGGCTACAATGGATGAAACATCGATTACATTTAAGCAAATAAACAAGTTTCATATTGAGCTTGGAAGAAAAAACAAGATGGATCAACTTGGTGCAAGTAACATACGAGGGAACTAAAGGGCAAAGATATACGATCGCATAGCATACCTATGTATACAGCTACATGCATTGATACCGAACCAAACCAAGGAAAGTCGAAGTGGCCTATGCGACCGCATACAGTTTCTCTATGTGGCCGCATAGTACAATTCCTGGACACGATTTTTCTAATTTTGCCTAGACTTCTATTTTCTTAAAACATTTGTATGATATCTTTTTGATATCTTTTATGGCTTAATTCCGTTTTTAATTAGGTTTTAGGGATTCCATATAAATAGGATTACGAAGCATATTTCTTTCTTCTCATTCTTCAGTGAATTAATTTCGAACTCATCAAAAATTAAATTCTTGTGGTATTCAACAATCTAAGTAAGATTCATAAGTTTTGTGATCACAGGATCAAGATATTGTTGGCTATTGTTTTGGTTCTTTGGTTCAATAATTTATTGGGTCGAGCTTTTCAAACGTTGATTCTTAGCATTCTTAGGTTTGATATAATTTGTTGTAGGTTCCGTAGCTACAATTGCTACATGGGTTTACATCAGACATGAGCACTAAGGTGCTCTCTCTGATAAAGTTTAGAAGTTTTCTTACACTTCTAAATATCGGTAAAGGTATGGGACGTTTCGATTTTGTTTTAAATTACATTGTGCAACTACTTAATTTGTTTTTCATTTTGCAGGTACATTTGGCATCAAGATGAAGATTTGTTGGATATTTTGATACCAAATAGACCTCCAGACAATGATGAATAATTGGGACTGATACTAATTCAATTATTATAATTGAATGTACTTAAGTGCTATTGGATTGAAAACACACCGGCAGCCCAACTTACAAAGAAGAACCAAGGCCACTCAATGGGCTCGACCCCTTACTTGACCTATTATATTACATATATACATGGGTCTCCTTTGTGTGTATTCAAACAACATATAGTTTCTCCTTTTGGCAAGAGAAACTCTCAGTTGCACCTCTTATTTGGCTCTTCTTTATGACTGCCTCTATCTCTCTTCTCCTTTGTGGTTACCTTTTTTTTGCTGCTCCTTCTATCGACTATTTATTGGTGAGTTGGGCATCACCTATGTACCTCTATCTGTGTGTTTTGGCCCCTGTTTCTATCCCCGATTTTCGTTTTGTTTCGCTACCTTTGTGCACAGTTTTCGGCTCGGTCTTGGGTACTCATTTTTTATCCATTTGAGTGGGTAATTTTCGTCTAATTTGTGTGGTGTTGCTGTGTGATTTTCGGCTCTTGATCTGAGTCTCGATCCATCCACTTTGGTGCCAATCATTTGGAGCTTTGATATGGAAGTTGATTTCCAATCTACTTTGACAATCTTCATTATTTATGTCATAGTTAACTTACTTTGTATTTGTTAATTGGTTGATTGGTGTATTTATCATTACATCGACCTTTTATAAGTTTAATTTTGCTATCCTAACTAAAAAATGTCTGCATCTGTCTTTGACTATCTCATTCCTATATTAAAAGTCTAGCTATGATGCTTGCTCACAAGTTTTCCAACGCTAGTTCTATCTTTAGAGTCTTCTTGTAATATCATCTTTACCTGTAGATTTATTGGCCACACGAATATGATAATCAAATGGCTTGCTAAGATTTCCATGACTAATGAAATGTATTTATCAACAATCTTTTCTAATTTAAGTTCGGTAATGTTTTAATTTATCTAATGAATATTTTCTCTCTTTTCTTTTCAAACAATATATCTACTATTGGTTGTATGAAGAAAATAATTACTGATTCTGGCATAAATTCAAATCAATAATGTAATTTTTTTATTATGGATGAAAATAATTCGAACTATAGTTTTATTTATTGTTACAATAGATAGGTGTCCACAAAAATATAGTAATATAGCGTGTATGTATTCTATGTTCATAGCGTGACCAAAACTTGTGAATATGCATGCTCTGTACATGCAAGTAATCATTTTCGCACGTTAATTTCATGCATAAATTTTGATTTTTTTTCCTATGAAATTACATAAATTACCATTTACAAAACTATCATTTGAATTAAAATCACTGCAAGTGTACGGTTTAATAAAAAGTAATAAAGTGGATGTGAGTCTAAGTATCGATCCCACAAAAATTGATTTAGTTCAATTTTAAGTAATGTGACCTTAATCGAAACAATAATAAAGTGATGATTTTGTTTATACTAAATTATAGCTAAAATTATCTAAATATGCAATTATAACTAAAGTAAATAGGTTTAATGCAAATTATACTAAATGCAAATTTATGTGTACTTTTGAATGACAAACGTACTAGGATTCCGAATCCCCTTGTAATAATCATTTTTAACATTTTTTTCTATACTTTGACACCACAATTGAATTATGAAGAATAAATGTTCCTATTTTATTTAACAATTTCTTTCAAATAAAGTTAAATCTACTCTCACATATGATCCAACTATATTTCTATAATGGATGCGAACATACAAGAGTGCATGAATATTTATGAACACTTAAAGATTCACATAGAGTATAGCAGTACATGTTTATTCACTGTCGGACCCTATGACGATTAACTCTATGTCAAGTCTATTTCCTTTCATGATTGAATTTTAACGAATCAATGTTCATATTTTATTTAACAATATCTTTCGAGTAATGCTAAACATACTCTCATAGATGACCCGACTATATTTCTATGACGGATGCGAACATACAAGAGTGCATGAATATTTATGAACACTTAAAGATTCACATAGAGTATAGCAGTACATGTTTATTCACTGTCGGACCCTATGACGATTAACTCTATGTCAAGTCTATTTCCTTCTTTTGAATGCATAAAATAAGCCATCAAATTTATACAACTACCATGTACAATAATTGTAGAGAAAAGATAATCATTTAAATCGTTCATAACAAAAAATGTGTTATCAATGTCAGAAATATAAAATGAAAGATTTAAAATCATATTACAAGGTTTCATTATTCTCCTAGCACAAAGATTTCTAGCATAGCATGATATTGAGAAAAAAACAAGAATTATATTGAGTAGCCATCACCAAAATTATACTTTTTGATTGGATCTTGACGTAGAGGAATCTCTCTTGAAATTTCTCACCGCCATCTATGCTCTCCAATAAGTTCTAATGCCTCCTCTTAAGGGCAAGATTGTATTGCCTAAGTATATGCCTAAAGAAAAGGTGTTGGGGGCAATTTTACCCTTGCACTCAAGATTGCCTTACTCACAGGGACACAACCCTCTCTAGGAAAACAGGCTAGCTCATCAGGAGTTGGGACAAACATCTCTATGTATCTGGGATTTTATAACGTTCCCTGAATGTGTCTAGCTTGCTCTCTTCTATACGAGTTGGCCACAATGAAGCCCCCCACCTTACACTATAATTTATAGGAATCTCTTGTATTATCCATGCACTATGAGGGTCTCCCATTACCTCCATTATCCTCTCAGTAGGGATCAATGGAAGCAAGCCACTCTCGGCGCAAATGATCGTCATATCAGCCTTTTTAGAAGACCCTCATTCGGTACCCATATTTGACGAAGAAGCCATTGAAGAGTTTCTTTCTTAGAGACAAGCAACAAGAAAAAACAGAAGGATTTGTGACTTACGCAACCCACAAGCACCCATGAAACAGAAGATTGGATATAAGTGGCTATCAAAAAGCTATAAGAATGTCCGAAAATAGCAGATAATCTATTAGGCGATGGGAAAAATTTTGCAGCTTAAAAAAGATTAAAAAAAATGGTTGAGTTTTCCCTTTCATAGGCAGAAAAAATAAAGCACCATCATTTGATCAGACTTAACGAAATCCTAAGCGTATACCTATACTCCCATCCAACACGTTAAAACCAAAAGGCGTCTATTGAAATTTGAATGAACTGCTCAAATGGTTCCGTTGAGCATGTGCTTACCAATGGCATGAAACCTGCTAGCTGTAACAGACCATCATCATGGCCCTGTAAATGCACACACACGATGTAGGTATTAAAAATCCCCAAATTACTCATCTACCGCACCTTAGAAATAGGCGATATTTTTAAATCATTACAACATACATCCCATCAACTTCAACTGCTTCAACAAGCTCGTCCTCTTTAGCAAGAGCCTTGCCTTTTCTTCATCCAGCCTTACTATAGGTTTCAACTGCTTCAACAGGCTTTTCTTCTTTAGTAAGGGCCTCCCATTCGCTTCATCCAGCCTTACTATAGGCTTCAACTACTTCAATATGCTCATACTCTTTAGCAAGGGCCTCACCTTCACTTCATCCAGCCTTACTACATGCTTCAACTACTTCAACAGGCTCACCCTCTTTGGCGAGGCCATTTCAACTACTTCAATAGGCTCACCCTCTTTAGCAAAGGCCTCACCTTCGCTTCATCCAGCCTTACTTCAAGCTTCAACATGCTCGTCCCTTTAATAAGAGCCTCGCCTTCGCTTCATCCAACTTTACTACAGGCTTCAACAGCCCGTCCTCTTTAACAAGGGCCTCGCCTTCGCTTCAATTAGCCTAACAGTTAGCTTCATTTATACTCATGTCACAAAACATTACACTCTCAACTTAAAAGTTCATGCGTTATATGAATAATCATCCATTGACTTCAGAGATCACATTTTTATGCATTACGTTTTTCTTTACAAAAAGAATAGGAAACCCTCAACTTAAAATTCAACGCATTATATGAATAACCTTACATGGACTTTAAGGACTATTATTACGCATCACTTGACGAGGCAAAAAAGCATGGGGCCCCGTATCTCTTCAAAGTATCACATGGCTATTTTGACCGAACTCTTTTTTAGTAGCCAAACCAATATGGTTACTGACCCCTTTTAAATTAAACTAATTCCATGGGGAAAAACCAAACTACTGGGGAAGTGAGTGACAAAAGAAGTTTAGTACAAGATCTTCCGGGCAAATCTTTAGTATGTGATTAATATGACAATTTACTACTGTCGCAGCCATGTCGAGCTCATCATGTCAAGTCTAAAGCCGCAAGCTAGGCATTATGGATGGTAAAATGGTATTAGCATTTACTGCTAATGATTGATTGATGTCTCTGATAAGAAACATCGACCGCACTGATAAGCCCATGTGCTACTTCATCGAACGACTCTCGTTCACCTTTTTTTACTATAAAAGTTCATACTTGGTGCCATTTTGGGAGGTAATATAAGTTTAGACTCTCAAACTATAACTTTACTATATCACTGATTTATTTATTTGCTCCCCATAGATGACCCACTTTCTATATTGAAGGCTCACGTCTAAAGCTCTTACACACTCATATATTTACATCCCCCATCGGAGTTAGCAGTAGGGTTGAAACTTGGTTGCTTGACAGTGGTTGTACTCATCATATGACTTCAAATTCAGACATCTTTGTGGAATTAAATGGTGCATACAGATCAAAAGTTAAGGTGGAAAATGGAAAGTATGTGGAGGTGAAAGTAATTGGCAAAGTTTCAGTCCAAAAGCCATTAGGTATCAAGTTCATTTCTGATGTTCTGTATGTTCCTAACATTGATCAAAATCTGATTAGTGTTGGCCAATTGATCGAGAAGAATTACACCTTAATATTTAAGGATAGTAGCTACACTATATTGGATTCAAACAACCTTGAGTTAATGACAGTAGAAATGAAGCATAGGAGTTTCCCTTTGGAATGGAAGAATGTTAACTCTCATGCTCTTACTAGCACTTTAATTGAATCTTCATTGTGGTATAAACGTTTTGAACATGCCAATTATACTTCAATTAAAAATTTGAATGAACTAGAGCTTGTGGAAAACATGCCAAAGGTGAGTAATGATGCTTTTGTCTGTGATATATGTCAATTGGGTAAACGAACCAGGTTGCCTTTCTCTAAAAATCAATCTAGAAGAGCATTAAGTAAGCTGCAATTGGTCTATTCTGATGTGCGTGGTCCAATGAAAACTTCAACTTTGAATGGCAGCAGATATTTTGTCCTCTTTATAGATGATTTAATGAGAATGTGTTGGGTTTACTTTTTGAAGATGAAGTCTGAGGTGCCTGCAGTGTTTCAAAAATTTAAAAGTCTTGTGGAGAATGAAAATGATTATAAAATAAAAGCCATAAGAACAAACAATGGAACTAAATATACCAGCAACCAGTTTGACAGATTTTGTGATGAAGTGGGAACCAAACACCAACTAACCATTCCTAACTCACCTCAGCAAAATGGAATCCATGAAAGGAAAAACAGGACAGTCATGAAAATGGCCAGATGTTTGATCCTGGAGAACAAAGTGCCAAAAGAATTCTGGGCTAAGGTAGTGAACACAGCCATTTATCTTCTCAACAGGTTATCTACAAATGCCTTGGATAAGTTAATTCCTTATGAAGCCTGATGTGGAGTTAAGCCAAATGTTTCTCACTTGAAGGTGTTTGGGAGTATATACTATACTCATATACCAGATGTAAAAATAAACAAGCTGAGTCAAAAGGCTGAAGCAAATATCTTGGTTGGTTATTGTGATAATGCAAAAGGATATAGAATCTATAATCCTCAAACTAAGAAAATGATTTCTAGAAAGGATGTCAAGTTTGATGAAAACTCTTTATGGAATTGGGAGTCAAGTTTAGTGAATAAAGTTGAGGTTCCAAGATAGGTTCCACAGGATGAAGATGAAGCTGAAGTTGAAGCTAAACCTGATAGTGGATCAGATTCAGAAAATGAAGTGATAAAAACTAGATCACTTGAGGACATCTATGCTTCTTGTAATTCAGTCGTGCTGGAACCTTCAAACTTCACTGAAGTAGCTGATTCTCAAGCATGGATAGATACAATGAAGGAGGAGCTTAAGGTGATTGAAAAGAATGGAATGTGGATGCTGGTTGACAGACCAAAAAACAAGAATGTGATTGGAGTAAAGTGGGTGTATAGAACCAAAATGAATACTGATGGTTCTATTAACAAGTTCAAGGCTAGGTTAGCTGTGAAAAGCTATGCTCAGCAATATGGAGTTGATTTTACTGATACATTTGCTCCAGTGGCTAGGTTTGAGACAATAAGGTTGTTATTTGCCATTGTTGTTCAAACAGGATGGATGATATATCAGCTAGATGTGAAATCTACATTCCTAAATGGACACTTAAATGAGGAAATTTTTATTGAGCAACATGAAGGCTTTATTATAGATAGAAATGAGGATAAAGTATACCTATGAAGAAAGCTTTATATGGTTTGAAACAGGCTCGAAGAACCTGGTACAGCAAGATAGATGAATACTTGAGCAGCCTTGGTTTCATCAAAAGCATCTATGAACAAACACTTTACATCAAGCAAGTGGAGGAAGATTTGATCATCATCTTTTTGTATGTTGATGACCTTCTAGTCACAGGCTGTAATACAACATTGATTGAAATGGTGAAGGATGAAATGAAGAAGGTGTTTAAGATGACAGATTTGGGGAAAATGAAGTATTTCCTTGGAATGGAGATTGAGCAATCAAAGGATGGAATTTTTGTTTGCCAAAAAAAAAATCCTAAAGAGGTGTTAAGGAAGTTTAACACGGAAAATTGTAAGCCAGTTAACACTCCCTTTACTTCAGAATTTAAAGCTGATGAAAGAAGATGGAGCAAAGAGGATTGATGAGAAGATTTACAGAAGTTTAGTTGGCTACTTGTTATATTTGACTGCCACCAGACCTAATATAATGTTTGTTGTGAATATGCTATCAAGATTCAGGCAATAACCTAGTGAAAACCATTTCCAAGCTGCTAAGAGAGTGCTAAGATATATCAGAGGAACATAGGAGATGGGGATCACCTTTAAGAAATCAGAAACTCTGCTTTTTACTGGTTTCATTGATAGTGATTGGGCCGGATCAGTTGATGATATGAAGAGCACTTCTAGCTATGCTTTCTATGTTGGTTCAAGCATTGTTTGCTGGAATTCAGTTAAGCAAAAATCGTGGCACAGCCAACTACTGAAGCAGAATATATAGCAGCATCAGAGGCAACAAATTAGGCTATTTGGCTTAGGAAAATGATTGATGATCTGAGGCATAAACAAGCTGAGGCAACAACTATCCTTTGTGAGAACCAATCAGCAGTAGCTATGGTGAAAAATCCAGTGTTCCATGGAAGGACTAAGTATATAAAAATCAAATACTATTTCATCAGGGAAGCTCAAGAAAACAAAGAGATGGAGCTGAAGCATTGTAGTTCTAAGGAACAACTTGCTGACATTTTAACCAAAGCTTTACCTAAGGAAAAATTTGAAACATTGAGAGAATGTCTTGGTGTTTCCAACAAAAGTGTTAAGGAGAAAGTATGAAGCCAAGTATGGTTGAGTTGTGTGTATATATATATATACACACACACACACACACATAGTCATTCTTTAGTACCTTATAAAAGTGTTTTTCTACCAACTATTCTACTTGCTATATATATATATATTCCAGCAGTGTAACACCGATGCTTGATGATTGAAATCTCTACCTTTCCTCCTCTTTGTTGTTCATAATCCATCAATTATTTTTAAATTTAGAAAGTGATCTGTAATGATATTAGAAAAGTCAGATTTATCCCAGCCTTGAGAAGTTTAATTTTCTTAGGATCTTAGATGATGAAAACTACGAAGTTGAAATTAAAAATGGACATATAAATATAATGAAAATTCAGAAGCTGATAGTTAGTAACCAAAGATAAATGGAATTTAAGTAACGAAAGATAATCCTATTTTTCGAAAAGCTGCAATAAATTTAATGATTCAATTAAAGATTAGGTCATCTTAGTTTAAAGGGCCTGAAAATTCTTCATAAAGAACGGGCTTTTGGAAGTAATAATATACAGAAAATGTCATTTTGTAAACATGGTATATTAGAAGAGCAAAGTAAATTTCCATTTAAGACTGGTATACACAAGTCACTAGAAATACTTGTGGGATCCTACACCTATTACTACTGTAATATGATGCAAATAATATTTAGTTACCATTGATGATTTTTCAAGAAAGGTTTGGGTATTCTTGATAAAACCAAATTAGATACTTTTAGAATCTTTAGAGAATGGAAAACAATAATAGAAAATCAAACTGTTAAGATAATAACGGTATTAAGAATTTACAAGGGATTGATAAGGGCGCTTTTACACG
>CAIGRB010093289.1:0-14961 GCA_903798255.1 Fraxinus quadrangulata | reverse complement strand
AGAGCATCTATAGGATCTTGTAAGTTTCTATTGTCCATACAATATATCTCTATTGTTATGTTAATCCATTCTCTAAATAATCCTTTTATCATAATTTGGATTCCTCATATCTCAATATATTTTAATTTGCTTCTTACATTTTCTGAAATTTTGGATAGTTTTTGTTTTACCCATTCTTTTGTGATTAAAGGGATTCTTGCTTTTCTCATTGTGTCTTTTATATTGATAGATATTTCATTATAGTTCATACTTACAAACTTTTTATTTACTCTTGGTAGTATTCCCAAAAATCATTGATGGAATACATCTCTTTCTTACAGATTTAATATTTTCTTAGTTATCCCTTTGTATTTTCTAGCATCAAAAGCGATTTCTTGAATTATTCCTTTTACTGAGTCTTCTACGTCCTCAATTGTTTTTACATCTATTTCCTCATTTATTTATTGTATTTCTTGATTCATATATAATATCTCATCAGGATCTTCTTCTAATGAAGATGTATCTAATTCATAAATGCTACTACATTCATTACTTAAGTTATCAAAATATTTTATTGGCTCTATATTACTATCATTTTGGAATTCTTCATAAATCCTGAAAGTCTTCATATTTTGTCTATATTTCTTTTTAGGACATTGAGGGGCAATGTGTCCTTCTTCATTACAGATAAAACATCTACATTACTTGGTATACTTTGGTTTGGGCTTTTTAGTCCATCTTCTTCTCCAAGAAGTAATAATTTTTCGTATTCTTTTAATAGCTTAATTCATCATGGGAATGGTAACTTTGTAAAATAAGACCTTAGTATTGATTTATTTTCTTGATAATCTAATTGGTTTAGTATATAGTATAATTATTTAAATTTACATGTATATCTTAATTTACACATATCACATATTTTCAAGTTTTTCATTGCTATCATTCTTTCATTATGTTCTTCTTGTTTTCTAGTTTCCTCGTCTAATGTATATCTATATCCTAGGAATTATGTTCTTAATGCTATTTCAAGTTTTCTTATTATTTCTTATATTTTTTGCTCATTTAAGGCATTCATATTATCTAATATTTCAATTATATTTTCTCCATATTTTATTCTTCTTTTTATATTTTCTGGTAGCTATTTTCATCATTCAGATACAATTTCTCTAAGTGTATGTTCTATAAATTCAATGACTGTATATGTTTCTCATTTATTAAATTGTATAGCTAAGTCTGTACTTTTTACCCATGTTTCAATAATTTTATCTTTATCTATACAGTCAAGATCTAACCATATTCCTATTGTATTGACTGGTTCATTATAAGATTTTACAAGATTTGTTTCTCTTACAAATTATTATCTTATATTTCCAGTGTATCTTTTTTGTATTTTTCTATATTGATTAGTACCTTCTTTATTAGATATTTGTGTACCTTAAGGATATTCTTACTCTTACTCACTACTAAATTCTGTTTTTATGTTATGAATAGATGATGNCTAAATTCTGTTTTTATGTTATGACTAGATGATGAATTTATGTTCATCTTTGTATTTTCTATTTTTTTTAGTTAACTCTTCTAACTGTTTTTTATATTCATTATCTTCTTCATCAGTAGATTATAAAAAATTTTGTTCTAATTCTTCAACTTCTGTAATCATATATTGTTTTATTTCATTTTCTTTATTTTTCTGTGTTATCCTGAAATCTTGAGGTGTGTTAATTATAATTTTATCTTTTTCCTTAAGATTTTTATCTAAAAGAGCATTTCTTATTTGTATATTATACTCTACATTTTCTAATATTTTATGTATATCTTCAAAACTTTCTTTTGTACTATTATTAGGTAAATAATGATAAATTGGTCTTTTTATGTTTTTCAACATTTTTTAAAAATTCTTCAATTATGTTTTTTTCGTCTACTATATTCATCTTTATTTTAGATTCGAAATCAGACTCTGATACCAATCTCAGGGTGGTGCAGCGGAATTATTTAGATTTTCTATTAATTTAATGGATTCGTAAATATTTAAAAGGTCACAATAAAATACATAAAATTGACTATTTTTTGTTAAAAAATTTTCTTCAATGATTATATCTAATTCGTCAATTCTTCTTTCTCGGTCAAAAATCCCTTTTTGTATATATTTTTTTAGTTTGATTGCTTGATTGGCCATATAAGCATTTTTACATTTTAATCCGGGGTCTAAATATTCTGTAAAGAATTATTTTAGATCTTCTTTTTGGTAATTTAATTTACTATATGTGGTAGTTCTTAGATCAATAAAATCTTGTACAATATTTGGAGTTAAATTTATCAAAGATTTCGAGTTCATAAATTTTTGAGGACTTGATTAAAGTTTCTATATACTTATAGTGACTTTGATTACAAATTCTATGTAAGAGGGTATTTTTGAAAATCTATTGTCTATTTTTTAGTTTGAAAATGAATAGTTCCGGACAAGTAGAATTTTTCTAAAGCAAATGCCTACATTCGAAAAAGTGTCTCTACACCTGTCTTCCACCTGATTTGGGTAATTCTTTCTTCTTTAATTAATTAATTACACTATAAATTTGAATTATGTGCTGGCAGCTACTTCCCAGAAAGCAGGTACAGGGAAGAATAAACAATCGTGTATTACAACCAAACGTATAACCAACTCGTCAATTCTAATCAAATCCAATTTGGGAAATAAAATCCTTTTGAAATAGGTAATCTTCCATAATCTTATTCTAGAGAATATGCTATAATTTTAAAAAGTTGATATTTTCGATCAACTCATGTAAATTTTTCCTTATTTCTGAAAAAATCACAAAAATTCTGAAATTTGACTATTCTCAAAATCTAAAATTTTGAAATTTAGGCTAAAATTTACATTAAAAAAATCGAGAAATCCAAAGTGTGAACTTCAGCTTTAAAATTCTTTCTTTAATCTCAATGGTTTAACATGGAGTCGACTATGATATTACTTGTTGAAACTTTATAAAACTTCAAATTTTATAAAATTAGAAAAGCTAATTGCTTAATTGTTAAGATCTTCCATGTCAAATCATCAAGAAAATTAATAGTACAGAACATATCTTAATTCTTTGGGAATAATTTTTTATTACTGGATCTTGATTCCGATTCTTAAATCTTGATTATCGACTCTTTTGGTTCTAAAGGTAACATCCTCTTTTTTTTTTTTAAGCTTTTTTTTCTGTTATTTTTTTTTTTTTTTTGATTTTTTTTTTTATTGTAATCTAGATTCTTGATTGTGAATCTCTTGATCTTCCTCTTCAATATGTTTTTTTTTATTAATTGTTGTATTGATGTGATGACACAAAGAATGATAAATTACATGTGAATTAGGAATCATAACCCTATATATTGTTTTCATATGTATTTGGCACATCGTCAAATACAACTTCTATTGAATTTGGTCTCTACACATATACTCCAGCCCACACTTTATTTAGATACTCAAAACTCAATTATTTAATTCTTTATCAGATCACTTTAATTTTGGGTTTAACTTTAAGATAACATTTATACAAAATTAATTAATATGTTGACCCACGTGGAAAATTAAATAATTTCCCAACAATAATGGCATTGGAAATGAGTGTTGAGTGTAATTAGGGCAGGCTGGGCGTGGGTTGGGTTGGATTGATTTTAGATCCAACTCAAACCCAACAAAACATGTTCGATTTGACAATAATTCAAATCGAAAACAACTCATTCACGATTGAAACCCAACACAACCCAATCCAAGTCGACCAAACTCGGTTTGATTTGGATTGGGCCGATTGGTTTGGACATGAGTCCAATTCAAGTTGGACCCAATTATTTTTTTGTTGGGCCTTTTTTTCTGGGCCCAATGGTTAAGACATTTTTCTTTGAATTTGAACAATTTTTTAAAACTTTGATTCAATTTGGACCAATTTCAATTACATTAAGAAAGGTGATTTGGACCCAATTCTCATTCAATTCAAGTGTTTAGTCAAAAATCACGTCAAAAAATTGAGTCATAAAATTGAGGCACGAGTATCAATGAGAGGCAGAAGAGACGTGAAGCAGAGGAGAATTTTGATAATTAGGTTTTAGATTTTAAGTACTAATTTTCTTTTTAATATTTTTTAGTTTATTGGGTTGAGTTGGGTTTGATTGAGTTTTAATAGATAGCCCAGAACTCAACACAATTCGACCTAAAATTTGATTTTCTAACCCGATCCCAACCCAATTGAACTAAAAAATCAAACCAACTCGGTTGGTCTGGGTTGAGTTAATCGATTTGACTGGTTCAGATTGATTTTTGTTCGACCTTAAGTGTAATATATAGACTTGGGTGAAAATAGACATGGTATTTTTTTTTATAAAAAAAATTATGAATATTAAATTTGTAATACAAGAGAAAAAGCGATTACGTGGAGTAATTTCCACAATTATCTAGTGTTAAATTTCACACAATCAACTACTTTCCTACTAAACGAGTATGTGAAGTAATTTCCTTTATATTCATTTCAATTGCATTGAGTAAATATAGATGGCATTGATGGTTTTGAATAAAAAAGATAAAAAGTAAAATCTTGACATTACATATTAATTAACTAGATCAAGATTCAAATTCAAGACTTTCATAGACATGATTTAGATTCGAATCCAATCCAATCTCGAGTCTTTTACGTTGATATGAATTGTCTAATACATACATTTGAAAGCCTAATTGTCCAATGCTGAATTGTGTAGAGCCTATTTATTCAAGGGGACTTTGGGTTTTTTCTCTCTTAAAAAATATAATTTGAGAAAAACTGGAAAATAATATAATTTGAAAAATATAATAGGTTTTCAAAAAGAAGTCAAATTCTCTTTTAACTTTTTCAATAAAAGTCGTATATGTCTTTCTTTGAATTAAGTTACTTTGTCAGAAAATATCGACATACTAGTTGACAGATGTATTGTTGATATAAAATAATTAGACGTAAAAGTTTATTTTTTTTAAAACAATTAATGCTTCTCTCAAGGAAGATGTCGAACTAACTTTTTTGTTCAACAATTGGATAGAGTGTTCATAATCAACTTGAAGTACCAAGAGCTGTTAAAATTAACAGGTATGTTACTAAGAAACTTTATGTTCCCCATTTTAGCTTTGAATTTGAAATACAGAATATTATGTAAACTATGAAACACAGAATGAATCATTTTAATGTAAACGATATTCGAAACCTTTACTCGGCATCCGTGGAGAATAATGTGGGGCTGGCAACCGTGAAATCAATTGACTAAATTTTTTTATCTTTAACCAATATTGTGCTGAGTTACAATGCACATTCGATATAAATTTTGCAGGAACGAGGAAGTAAATGCTGTGAAAATGATGGTGAAGATGCTATATCTTCAAGCTTTTTTGCCTTGTATGCCTCCATTTAGCTGCTTCAGTTGTCAGTGTCGTGAATAGAGATTTAATTTGTTAACTTAGCGTGTTGTTCCTTTCCAAAGTCAGCTACTTCAGCTGCAAATGTTATGAATATGGCTTCTGTTCACGAACTATTACTTGGTTGTCACAGACCAACTTAACAAAGAGCTTTCGTAGCATCAATAATAAGGTTGCTGATCGCACACAGTTCCATATTCACGCTTTGAAGCTCATAGACGACACAGCACTTTCACCATGGCTGAGCTTGCCAGAAGAGCAAAGATCTACTTGGTATTAGATTGACATCACTCAGCTTTATTCAAAACGTTACTAATGTCTCCACTCCGGCACTTCATACAAATGAACACTTCTAATTACAAGCCTTTATTAGTTTATTAGACCTGGGAAAACACAAAACATTATTAAATTATAGATAAATAAACTTATTCAATACTTAGTAGCAAAAGGCAAAAGGCTCAATTTTCTGTAGGAATTGTAAAGTATCAAGTTTTCTATCAAAACTTTCATCAATTCCTTTCATATGCATATATAAACTCCATGTTGAAATCAAAGAGAAGATTAAAGCGGAAGCATACCTTGATCCATGTGTCTGATTGCTTGAACGGGTTATCATCTTCCAATTGATACATAGTCCTCTTCTGAATTCTCTCTGTTCATGGGGATGCAGAAAAATGAAAAATCATGTTCAATTGGGAACCATGACTCTTGAAATAATAACTGAATGTGTAGTTATTATCTTTCAATTCTTATAACTTGGCCCCTCATCAATTTAAAGTAACAGTTCTGCTCTCTACACTTTAATTTCTTGACAATTAATACCCATTAGTCCAAAAAATTAAATTCACTGGATAACTTTATTGACTAATCTTTAAGATAGTACCACACATTTTAATATATATATGTGTGTGTGTGTGTGTGTGGCCTCATACGTTTGAATTTTCCAAAATTTTCATCTTGTTGTGTCCAAGTGTGAGGACCCTTTCCGAGAAAAATGGATATGGTGAGGGCTGTCTTGCCCGGGGAAATGCTATTGTCAAAGGCGTGCTTGATGCTCGGAGGAGTGCTCAAGTTTAGAAGCAAGGTAGCAAATTGGTGAAAATTGTGATGAGCAAGTGACGGAGGCATTGATGCCAAATTTACTTGATAACGGCATCACAAGGCAAAATTTGGCGAAGCAAGTTAGTCAGCATTGATTGATGATTAATGCGAGCATGTGCTCGACAACATTGAGATCTTTTTGTCCAGTTGCTTTCAGTCTTCGAATTCAATTAGAAAGCGGGCACAAGAAAAACACATGACAGCGGTTGGAAGCGGGTATTGTTGAGTGCCTGAAAGGGGGTAAATTCGGCTTAGATGGGTTGAAAATGTGAGAAAACTGACCTAGCAGTTGGCGGTGTCAGCTGCAAATCCAATTTTGGCCTATAAATCCAAGTGTTGGGTACTTAGAACTTGGCAGAGAGGGAGAGGTGATGAGATAACGAGGTGTGTTGGCCATTCACAAAATTTGTAACGCGTTTTTTCGTTTTGGTGATAAATAAGGTTGGGACGGTCCCGTAATTTTCGTGTATTGCTTTATAACTTTAACTTTCTGCATGACTTAGTTGAATTCTGCTCTCAGTGGAGATAAATTTTGTACCATATGGTGTACTATATATGACGATATTCTAAAATACGCGAATATGTTTCACATATGCCCACACATGCTTAGGACTTTTTCGAAACGCCTCTCATATGAGGTATGTGCATGATAATACGATCAACTCATTTCGTTAACCATACATGCATGCTTAAACGTCAAATGCGCAGGTATTTATGTTAAAAATTATTTTTATTTTAGCCTAACAAAGTCCGATCCATTTTTATAACTTGAAATAAGTAAATTGAGCCCAACAAATATCAGAATAGTCCAAATCATCTAAACTCGTGAATTACATAAAATAATCTGTAGGGTTTTGACGTTTAAAAAAAATCAAAATAAAATTTTCGTAGAGTTGTAGTCTATCTACATCGAGCTCGAGTCTTCTCATTCTTTGG
Source organism: Fraxinus quadrangulata (assembly GCA_903798255.1). Taxonomy (NCBI): domain Eukaryota; kingdom Viridiplantae; phylum Streptophyta; class Magnoliopsida; order Lamiales; family Oleaceae; genus Fraxinus; species Fraxinus quadrangulata. Next base: position 7,532 of record CAIGRB010093289.1, on the reverse strand, counting down.
TCTTCCTTTAGTTTTACTAGTAAGTGATGCTAGTAATGTATAATCCTGAGTTATTGATGGTTGTGATGATGAGGATAAGGTTGGCAATGATATTTTAGAATCTACAAAAGATAATAGAAATTCTCGAGTTAAAATAAGGGAGCTCCATTAAAATAATTTTGTAACGGATGACATGGAAAATGGAATTGAATGAAAAAAATGAGATTGAATTGGAATCTGATAAAGAGTTAGATAAGATTTAATATTTTTTAAGTTAGTGTTCATATATAATCTAATTGTATGAATTAATTACCAAATAATTGTAGTATTTATGATTTTAAGCAATATGTGTTTGTTGAGAATTTGAAGAATATGCATAAAATTCTAGTGATTATATCATTTATGATTTTGAGCAGTCCTTTATTTTTATTTTTATTTTTCAAAATTTGAAAAATATGTATAAAGTTCAAAGAATATATTTTATTTATTTATTAGTTTTAAATATTTAAAATAATATTAAAAATTAAAAAAATGCATAATTATGCATATGCTTACATTTATACTTGTAATGTTTGATATTCAATCAAAACGTATTGCAACACATTACGCATTTTAAAACCTTGATATATAATAGAACTTCTCAATCTCACCATCGTTGGTATGTTTTCTTGATTTCTTCAATACTTATCTTTGGTTTAAGACATTTTCAAAATGGAAGTAATCAATATCGATACATTATTTTTTTATGATATAGCTCTATGTTCACAAGGGCAACGCGCTTATAAATCGTGTCAACATAGGTCTTGTATTTAACTACTATTGTTCGACATAATGTCCCCACAAAAACTATTTATAATTGAGAAAGAAAATCTTGTCATTCGGTATCTTGTTTATGTTGGAATTTGGTTTAAAGATTGAAAATTTTGATTAAGTATAGACTTGAAAAGTGATTTTGTGTCAATTTCAACTAAATATTCGAATTTGATCCGATAGTCAAATTATAAAAATAACTAGACTACTCGAGTAGATCATCGTAATATATTTAAAATCTCAAAATCAATTCTAGATAAATGAGAAATCGTGATCCGAAGTTGGAAGAAAGATGAAGAGAGAAAAAAAAAAAAAGGCAAAAGCAGCTAACACTGTCACTCAAGCAACAAGCCAACAACTAAATAGCGGTAAAGCTGTCGCTCGAATGACTAGCTAGTGGCGACAGCCGAAACGTTTCTTTTGAAAAAGTGTAATTGGCACTAGAGCGAAAGACCAGCGATAAGTTAGCGACAATAAGGGATGCATTCCTTCGTGAAAATTGCTGAATTTTGGGGCCTGTTTCTTTATTCACAACATCTTCTTTTCTATAAATAGGACATTTGGATGTCCATTATGCATCCAATATCATTTTGCATTGAGTATTGTATCAAAATCTCATGCAAAATCTCTCAAAAAATCATTCCAAAAGTTATTTTCTTGTAGAGAATAAAAATTGTTTGAGTACGTTGTTACTTGTAGTTTGAAATATTTTTACCACAAATTATATTTGTATCTTGAGAGACAAGTTTCGTAATTCATTAACACCGATGTGGGGAATTTTATCTTGAGAAAAAAATGTTTTATCACTTGCCTCGAATTTTTTTTTCATCTTTCACCCTCCTTCCATCTTTCCGTTTTTCTATTTCATATTAAGTTTAATTACACTTCTACGAATTAAACTTTATTATTCATTTTATCAATTACAAACAATCATTTCATTATACAAATCACAAATAGTTTATTCATGGCACTAGATTGAACTCTTGACATACGAAACTAAGAAAGACGACTATGTTATGATGTTTATTAATTATTATTTAAATACTTAAAGCCCCAGTTTAAATCCCATTAAATTCTATTTCATTCCATTAATTTTTTCTATCTCTTAATCTCAACCACACATTTATCAAATAAAATAATATTACGCAAAAATCTAAAACTTTTTCACCACACATTCTCCCATCAATCACAATTCTACAAATTTTCAACCCCCAAAATGGGGGCCAAACAGAGTCAAAGTATCAAATATGTATTAAAGTGTGGAGCTTAATTGTTTCGCGGAGTCTGTATGTTGATTGATCTTCACGACGAAGATGTCGAGAGGGGCAGAAAGTCCCCTACTAGGGGTGCGAGGGATGAAACCCTAGGCCAACATTTTATTAAGGGCGATTTAAGAATTTATGTTCTTACAAATTTCATTTTAGAAATTTGAATCCTTGTAAAATTATACTTTGAAAATTATTGTTATGAAAGAGAGATTACAGAAGATAGGTGTACAATTTTATTTTGTAAATTTTTTTTCATCATCGTAAATTTTTAAAGTAATGAAAGATGGCGCAATCTTATGTTGAAGCGAATAGAATTGTGATTTCTTTTTAATTCTCACTTATGAACAAAAATTAGAAAAATCTCTCGACAATTAGAACATGTAATTATTATAATATTTAAATATTGTAATCCAAGTATCCATTCCAATCATATACTATTGGGTGTTTGATGCAAAGTAGAAGAAAATGTATTTTATGATGTGATATAATGAAAAATATGAAGTTAAAAAATAAGAAAATTTTTAAAATTTACGTGCAATATTATTTTATTTAATAATATGTGATCGAAAATAAATTTTTAAAAAATAAATTTTAATGAGAATGTGTATGAGTAATAACTAACAGAAATTATGACAGGGCCGGCCAAGAACGAATGAGTCACGTGAAAGCACGTGTCATAAGAGAGTCGCGTGCCGGCGTGACTTCACTTTTTTTTTAAATAAATAAACAAAAATGAGAGGAAAAAATAAGGTCACGAGAGTCCCACGTGAGCATCTGTCCTAGTTCTGACAAAAAAGGAAAAAGTATTTTCTCTCTCACACAGTTGTCAGACACACACAAAGATTGGACATGTGATGCAGCTTTTAGGTTACGATTTTAATGTCATGTTTAATTTGGAAATTTGTGATTTTTCACTGGGTAAAAAACCAACCAGGTGACGTGGAGTGATTGGATGGGTCCCACATAAATGGCCGGCATCGAACCGCACCCGATCCAAGGTTCCCGGCTTAATTGCGCTATAAAATGCAAAATAATTAACGAAGGTTTTCATCTATTTTTAAAATGGTTCTAAATTCTAATATCACTTTTTATCTATAAAATTGTAGGCACGTAATTGTAATTTCAGTGAAATTATTTATGACTATTCTGGAAGTGATCAAGTCCGTTTTTGGTTTGGATTAAAATTTAATTAAAATCTCTAATGAAAGTTAACAATTAATTTTAATCACACATTTCATGACATCCTAAACTTTTCAATCACACATTTCACTAACTTTTAATAAAATATATTAAAAATTCGATTTTAAAATTTACCAAACAAGAGCTAAATATCAAAATAAAAAATAAAAAGTGCAAGTAATGACTGCTATAATAAAATATCAACATTGGTAATGACGGTGAACATATGACTCCTCAAATGTTCGATGGCAAATCTCACGTGAAAATCTCTCTCAATGTTTCTTGTACTCGTCCTACCATAAATATAAGGTCAAATATGAGTTAAATTTTGATGTATGTTTTCATGGAAGTAGGTCCATTTATTTTGTCACGTTTAATTTCCTACCTACATATTAAAGTGCTATCAACCTGTGACACCTTTGATCTAGTAAGAATAGTTCTGCAAATTTAAGTATGTAAATTTACTCAACTTGGACGAATTGCTGGTCTACAAACTGATATTGATTCCGACAAAAACATTGAAAAATCTCCAAGTTCCATAATGAAATAAAGAAGTTTGACCCAACTAACACTAAGAGTGAGATAAATAAGAGTTTGTACGAAATTTAAATTTATCAATTAATAAATACAACAAGTCACAGTTGTTAATTAATCTAGATAAATTCACATGCACTACTATCTTATGTTGAATTGCCTTAGATAATAAATTACTGAAAAATAAATAACACTTAAAAATTGTTGACGGGAAAAATTCGTAACTGGGTAAAACCTCGATGTCCAAGCCAGTAAAAATCCATTATAAACTAATCAACTTACAGTTCTATCGGACTCGACTAACTCTAGTACTTTCTGACCTCTTGACTGTAATTACCAAAGTTCTCATGGATTGCATGCTTCTGCACCAACTCCCGACATTTTGAATTTGTCTATCTCTTGTGGATTAGTGAGAACTCCTCGTTCTCCAACAATCGAAACTCCGGACACCTTCCTTAATTTTCAGAACTCTAATAGTTGTTATGGAAGTAAGTAGTTTGATATTTGGTTAATGTGAAATTGATATTTTTTAATGCAATGATGAACTCAATATGAAGGTTGAACTCTAAGAATGATATAGAGGAATTAATCTCTTATTTGTTTCAATGTTCAACTCTTATTTTTTCGAACGGTGACATGCATATATATAGTGTAGAGGTTCTAAGTAGTATGAGCTGGATAAAACCTTGAAAAACGTGAATTATGTTTTTCTGAGATACAATGTCGCTTGAACGGTAGCTTAGCGATGGATGAACGACAGTGTGTCGCTCGAGCGAAATCCAGACGATAGGCGGGCGACACAGTTTATGTTTTTACCGTTCGAGCATCAGTTGGGCGATAGGCTGGCGAACTTGCGACGACTCTTTTTCTTTCGTTCCATACTCGAAGCTTAGGACTTCTAACTAATCACTTGACATTTTGATTTTTAAAAACTCTTTTATAATAATAATTTTGTCAAAAGATTGCCAACAACTTTAAAACTTAACACGTAATTTTATTCAAATAACAAATAACCAATTCTAGCTTTTAAAGAGAGAGGAGAAACTTTTCTAAACAAACAACTCTTCCTCAGATAAAAAATATCCTAAAAAATAAATGAATTAAATAATTTCTGCAAAAAAAAAAAAAGAAAAAAAATCCGTTTCTACAACCTAAATGATAGGTTTTGCCTCAGAAATATGTGCTCAAGGGCATGGATGGTAAAAAAGCTCGTTGGCTAGGCTCAAAAAAAGTCCGAGCAGGGCCGGCTCGAGCTTGGTGGAACCGAGCCCCATTTTGGGGCGTAGGCTCGAGCCCGGGCCGGCCCATGGTTTTAAAAAAAAAGTAAATTTATTTTTTTAAATTTCAGTTAGGTAGCTTAATATTAATTAAAGAAAAAAAAATCGAGCCGCTAAGACTCGAACCAAAAGCTCGGGCCAAATCTTTTTTTGTTTTTTTGTTTTTTTTGCCAGGCTTTACTCGGCTCGAGCCCAAAAAAGTTCGGTCCAAAAAAGCCTTTTTTTTTGGATTCGAACTCGACTCGACTCGTTGACATAGCTACTCGACTTGGCTCGGCTCGACTCGTTGTCCAATATTTGGGTTAGAGGCTCATTCCTGCATTAAAAAAAAAATTTAATATTTTTATCTAATTCTAACATGTTCGATTCAATTAAACTATCTAATTGCATCACATGTTTTCATTTATTTATTTATTTTGCATGATTATGAGTCTCCAACCCTTAAAAACGAGGATCTAAATCTTCAATATACTTAAATATTTTAATTTACATAACCACTCGACCAAAACGTCAATATGGTGGCAAAATTGTACGAGACTTCATGCGACAATGTTGTAAAATCACTCTCTCTCAATTTAACTAAAAGTTGCGTTCGAACTTAACGTCCATGTTAACAGTTTGATCCCGTGAGGACCTAAATCATATTTTATATTCTGTTTGTTACACATTAAAATTTTCATTTTCATTCTTCTAATCATTTTCAACCACACATTTTTCAATAAAATAATATATTCCATCACATCAATAACTTTTTCTTCTTTTTCAACTGCACATCCTCCATCAATATACTATTTCAGAATAAATTCTTCCAAAATAATGTGGCACAAACACACCTTTANAACACACCCTTAATATTGAGCACGTATTATTATAACAAATAGAAGGCCAAAGGGCAGCCTAATTAACCTTAGACTCCTTTCGTACCATAAAGATATACTTACTTTATTTTCTCGTCCGTTTCAAATTATACTTAATTTATAATATTATATATTTTTATTTAATGTGTCTTGTTATCAACAAATATAAATTCCTTCTAATTAAATTATTATTTAATGTGAATACATTAGGAAAAAAAAATTATATTTTCAATATAAATTATATTTTCATAATCAGTAAAAATAAAAGTAGATCTATCTTTATGGGACCGACTAGTAAGAATTAAACTATTTGTACTGCAAATTTGTACTAATTTGACAATCCATGAGGTGTAAATATTTTGACTATTGATTTGAATAAATAACGATCAAACTTTTTGGCAACTCATGAATTGTCACACTAAGCCCATGTTTGATGTATATTTTTAAGAAAATAATGTATTTTAAATACTGATGTGATAAAAAATGTGTAGTTAAAAAAGAATGAAAAATTTGAATTTACGTGTAATATTATTTTATTAAAAATTGTATAATTAAAAATGAGTATCGAAAGAATACAATTTTTTTTTTTTATAAGAACGTGAATCAAACAAGTAAAAGCAAAATATGTAGACATGAATAAAGAAATTGGTTTTACATTCTGAGGAATTGTCACATCATGCACAAACAGTAGTTAGTTGTTCAAAAAATAAATCAAGTACTGGACCACAATAAGCGCATTTCTGACATAAATCAGACGTTTGGATTATTTTCCTCGGGCCTCATTCTTTGTCATCTACTCCATTCCAAAACCCTAATTACCCCATATTTGCAGTAAAATTTATATATATATATATATATGACGGTTTGTAAATTAATGTATAAATCAATAAAAAAATTATGATATCAATGCATCAAATCACAAAATATATATACGACGTTGGAAGGCTATCGATAATGTTCACCGCTAATAACGTTAATTACTCCAAACTTGAAAGTTATCAAATCAAGAACAAACCTAATTTTGGCAATGTCTTTGAGATAAGCACAATTAAATTTTACTTATTATTAATTTGAAGACCATTTATACTGGTTTAGGATTTATACATTAGTGACTAAAAATAATGCGACTACAAAAAAAAACCCCAATGGATTGAATAAAAAGAATTCACGATCTAAAGAATTTATTGTTGCATGGAAACAACCAATCAAACACGAGTTTTACAAAATGATCTCAATTGTCAATTAAAAAGGGTCATCTTAAGGAAATAAACATCTCAATTTTAGTCCAATATTAAGATGAGCGAATAAAATAATTTCATCGTTGATTAACGACGAAGATGAAATTTGTCTTACTATGGTAGGTAGAATTTTTCCGTATAGGAACTTTGTTGGCAACAATACCATCAATCTTACATATGGGTTTTCCCAATAAAAATTGAAGTCGAGGATGTATTTATAATTCAGTAAATGAGTCAAATTCGCGACGAAGGAACTAACACTTCATAAAATTTTAGCAACTAGTGTACGAGTGAATTGTAATGGATATACACGACAGAGTCGAATAAAATAAAAGCATACAAATTTGAACATTTTTTCAAAAACTTAAAAGTGCATTAAACACGAGGGTG
>CAIGRB010093217.1:0-13461 GCA_903798255.1 Fraxinus quadrangulata | reverse complement strand
AATAGTTTAGATTTCAATTGAGAGCATTGAGATCCCGATATTGTAAACACAATTGCTATTGATTATAGTGAATTTTTCTTCCTCTGCCCGTAATATGGAACAAGTGGAGTATGCCCAATGGGGTGAACGTCAGCACAACAACCCCCATTCTGACACTTACAATTTGGAGCGGAGAAATAATCCAAATTTATCTTGGGGTGGAAATCAAAATCACAACAAGTTCAAGGGCAGTTTCAGCAAGAGAAGAAACCCCAGTTGGAGGAGATGTTTGCAAAACTCATGGAAAAGATGGATAAATACATGGAAACAACTAACCAGTTCATGAGAAAGACTAAAACAAATTTCCAAAATCAAGGTGCTGCTATTAAGAATTTGGAGACATAGATGGGACAGATAGCCCTTTTTATGACAAGTAGAGTATCAGGTACCTTACCATGTAATATTGAGATTAATCCAAGGGAGCATGTAATGGCCATGCGAGTTTTGGGGAATGAAAGAATTAACGATCCATCTGTGAACGAAATCACCACTATGAGTGGAGTACAATTGCCGAAAATTCAAGTCAAGAGACCTGTCGCGACTAAAGATACAATATTTTTTTCAGATGAGGAGCAAGTGGAATAGACTGAACAGACAATAGAGGCATCTACTAAAGAGAGTTAAGATACACCACGGGTTAAGACAACCGTTCAATTAGTTTACTTGCAATCACTTTAGTAAATTAGCTTAGTCATAATTTTCATCACAACATAAAAGCAATATTTTCTTGATTCAGTTAAGGTCAAGGTAGAAAAATTGAACTAAATTAATCCTTGTGGAAACAATATTCGGAACTCTATATTTCACTTTATTACGTGTTATGAACTGTACAATTGCGGTGGTTTTAAAATAAACAAATATTTTCGTGAACAATGCCTTGGGTCATTTAAATTTTTCATAGTCCTAGAAATGTGAGAAGTATGAAGGCTTGAGAGTCTTAGCTACTCTCTGGCATACATAACTCTAAGTCATGAGTATATGTTTAAATAAAATTTCTGGCTTTTATTGATCAGAAGAAGAAAGAACAACAAGTTAGAGGGGGATGCTTTAAGTGTATTTTTACTTATTGGATTGTTATTTAAAATTTCGACTGAATTCTGTGTCGTAGGATTTAATCTATTCATTATTTGGAGCATTTTAAAGTTTAGTGAATTTCTCCACTCTGGTAGAATCTTATTTTGGCTCTGTTGAAATTTACAACTTCAACTTATTGAAATTTTCTACAAAAGACCCTCCTAATCTCCTCGGGGAAGTAATTATGCTGTGCTATGTAACTCCATATATCATTTTCAACAAAACAAATATTTATGCATATAACTCCATAAGTAAATTGTGAAGCAAAAAGTTCTAAATAAGGTCTAGGTCAAATTAGAACATCATATATGGAGGCGAGGCGAGGTGGGGTGGGGTGGGGTGGGGATGGAAGTGGAGGTGGGAGTTAGGCTGATATTGTGCCTTGAACCTTGAGGATAGTCATTCCCAGAACCATGTTAGGCCAAGGGCACGAACAAAAAAATTAACAAGTTCGATAGCTAAATGATTGGAAGTATTTAAGTCTCAGTAAATGTGTAATATAGCATGTTAAGTTAGTGAAAATAATCTTCGTAGTTCAATTTAAGAGCTGAACATTAGAGCCTCCCAATGCAAAGATGACAAAAAATATTGCAGTTCTATACATGAATTTAGATGCATGCCATATATATCTATATCAAAATCATCTGCACCAAACAGATAGCTCATCATATTCTTTATGGCAGCTATAGAAAGCACCAGCTCTAGTAGCATGCCTTCAAGTTATATGCATGCAAAAGTTTAATATGGCAGGTTTCTAACAATTATTTTTCACATGATATCATAATCAATTGACATTACGATCACTCTAATATTAAAAACATTAAGTTTCTGAAAACTCAGTCAGCACTCACCAAGAATAGAGTTATACCACCTACTAAGGAATTCAGAACTTAGTTAGAGTAAATCCAATCTCCTTTCTTGATTTCAACATCATCCTCGTGAACACTCTTGGGTCCACCTTCTCCGCATTTGAAGCATCTTGCATGACTAGTGAAGCTCATAAAGTTGTATCTAAGAAGCAATTTTGACATAACATCACCTACTGGTCTATCAGAATATGAAACATTAATGTAGCTCACTTAATAGCAAAACAAGAAGTAGAAACAACAATCATCAGATGAAATGGAGACTGTATGTATTGGTGGGAGAAAGAGTTTCTTCTTTCCGTTATTAAACCACTTTCAAATCCTAATGCGAGTTTGACTAAAGAGAACGACAGAGAGTAACATGCACAAGATATATTCCAACTTATTGATGAACATAAGCTAGATGGGGATGCTTTAAGTGTATTTTACAAGCTAGAGGAGGATGCTTTAAGTGTATTTTTACTTATTGGATTGTTATTTAAAATTTCGACTGAATTTTGTATCGCATGATTTAATCTATTCATTCTTCGGAACATTTTAAAGTTTAGTGAGTTTCTCTTTGTGGTCATTGAAGAGATGGTGCAATTTGATTGGGCATAAGCTCTTTTCAGAGAAAACATAAGTTTTCATAATGGATCCACATATAAAAACTTATTTAAGTAGGTTGCCTATGTTTTGCATTTCATCACCTCTTAGTGTTCACAATCGCTTGCAAATTGTTTGCAGTGACTCTTTCTCCAATTTTTACGAAATTAATAATTGTGTAAGTGTAAAAATCTGCATTTATCTTCCTTGAAGTAGTTAATTCTACCAGTTATGTTGTTATGATTGTCTTTGTAGAGTACTTCTATTGGTAATTTTTATATGTACCATATTTCCATATATTTGTGTAAGATCAATGTTCCTGCAATAGAATTTAAGGCTATAAAATGTTGCTTAACATTTAAGATGGAGTCCTTTTGGTGGTTGACCAAAATTTGACAAACGATAGTTGATTACTATGTCTTTTTTTTAATTATTGTTGGTTGATTATAGTAAAACCCTTGGAAGGGATTCAGTTGTTGGAATATTTATCGATTTTGCTGAAAATTTATTTGAATTTGAAGTTAAAAGGCAACAAACGAACGATATCTTTTAAAAATCAATTTTGTTTTATTCTATTACCTTATCTTGTTTTATTTTTCATTTTTTTTATTTGTAGATGACTTCCTCGCACCGATACAAAATTTTGGAGGAAGAGCGCGTTCCAGCCCAAATTTCACAGGTTAGCAACATCGAGTATGTAACAGTTGTCCTCAACGAATTCGATGATCAAGAAAAGACTATGTTCGAGGAAAGTTACATAGGACATGTTGCGAAGTTGCCGGAGCTCATACTATCTGCAAAATTAGTTTATGAAATGGTGAATAGATCTGTGATTTGCCCAAAATGTTTCGAGGCTTGATTCAAGGTTAAACAAAGGTTTGCAAGATTTGGAATGCCGGAGTTCGCATTAATCACTGGCTTGAAGTGCGGTGAATTACCTAAAGGTTTAGCTTCCGAGAAAATCCTAGAGAAAACTCGGCTACAGGACAAAATGTTTACCAATAGAGACCGAATAATTGGTAGCGACCTGGAGAAGTTTTTCTTGAAATGTGCCAATCGTAATGATTGTTACAAGCTTAGGTTGGCACTAATTATTGAAAGGGTACTCAATTCCAGAGACCGAAATGTGGGGATACATCTTGAATCTCTTTCCATTATGGAAGACTTGAATTTTTTCATTGCCTACACATGGGGAACAATAAGTTTAAACTTCTTATCAAATCATTGCTCCGTGAAAGGGGGAGAAAGGCAAAGGTCGACGATTGTAACATGATGTCTTACACATTGTACGGATTCCTTTTTATTGTTCAGGTATAGATGTGTCCGTATTTATTTCATTTCTATGCATTGCACATTTTTATGTATCTCCGTAGGTAACCACTATCATAAATGTCTTATAATTATGGGTGTACGAGGTAATCCCAGAGTTGGAAGCTCGATTCTCAAGCAAGATTGGTGACGACCTTTTGAGGATGTTGCGGTGGTCTGGGACAAGATATAGCCTCAATCGAGAACATTCTTTGACAAAACACATGTGAGCAATTTACATACATAACTGCACTTACTTTCGGCATATATAATCATTGATTTTGATGACTTTTCCTCCCTTTGCAGGTGCACTTGTGGGCAATGTTGCGCCCTATAGCTCAAGAAGAATTGCAACCATACTTTGTTGATTTAGTTATGTAGGAAGCTGCTACAGACACCGTTTTGGATAGTCTCGTTGTTCAATCAACTGAATATAAGATTGCCCACCAGAAGGTGAGTGATACGAAATGATTAGAACAACAACCAAGACACGAAATCTAGGAGAGGTAACACAAGTGGACTTCGTTCGAAGGATTTCAGTGATGATAAAGGTGAAGAAGAAAGGCATTGTGATCTAATCCAGGACTTGCCATCATCTTGTAGCTTGGGGAATCGTCTACCAGTAAGGCATGTGTCTTCGGATGAGATAAGAGCTATGTTAACTGAGCAGAGGGATGTGATTGAGATTAGCTGGACGAATTGATGGAGGAAAGGAACGTGAGGTTCATTTGTATCGAAAAGAAAATGGGGGATCATGTGTACATCATGAAGGACCATGTGACCGATCAGATAAGTATAATGAAATGTAGGTTCAATGATGTAGTTACAAAAATTGGGGAACACAATGTGAGTGATGAGTACGATGGATTTGGTTGTGATTTCAGCGACGGAGATATGCCTGAACGTAATGATTTTGATGAATTTTCCTTGCTCAAGACTGCAGCTGATAGACAGCATGTCGAGGCATCTAAAATAGATGCTTGCAACATCGATAACTTGTTTAGAAAGTCCTCTGATGTGGTTGGCACCATCGCAGATTCTCCTACAATCAATGCTCCATCGTCATCTCAATATCGATTCGTCAGGGTCAGGATGCCCAATGCTAACACATGGACTCATTTTACACGATCTGGTCATACAAAGGGTAAGAGAGACGCATAGTTAGTTTATAATGTTGGTGGAGCATAGCATTGTGCGTTTTGGAAAAACCTTTTGCAACGTCATTTTGTACACAGTCATTAGGTATATGTTTTGGTTGATGGTTTAGTTCTTAGTATAAATGTAGAATTGAAATGGAGACAATGGTATTTTATTTCACTTATTGCATCTTTTTCAGTTATTATATTGTGTACAATTTATGAATTGTCGTTCCTAACAGTTGAAATATCAATTGTGGAGAATAACAGGTATTTAATGTCGAAAACAACGTTTCAAATGTCGAAAAATGTTAGAAATGTATAGAACTAATGGAAACAGAATAAAATCTCATTCTAGATACATGAAATGTCAAGTGTTGTAATAAACATGGACCAAATGTCGATAACAAATTTTGAAATGACGAGAACAACATGAAATGTCAATGACTAAGTCAAACCAATTAGACGTAGAAGTTCCTCAGTAAGATTTCAATCAAAGAGGTGTGTTATAAATCCATCATCATTAACAAAAAGTTCTCATTGTGAATGTAATAAGGTATGGCGTTGACTTCAACCAAAGCATGTTGGTAATAAATACAAATTTACTATTCACATAACATGCTCAAGGTCTATGATGTCAAACAAATGTCAATCAATTGTAGTTACATAGAGTAGTAGTTGGTGTATAGTCTTATAATGTAATTACACCATGCTTTGCTCCTCTATATAAGCATGCAAACCGTTGACATGAACTGTGAGAATAACGTAGAAATGAAAATTTATATTATTCATGAATGACAAATTTGATGTTAACATGAATATAGAAAACATTTAAGTGTCTGGGTTAGTTAATGGTTCGGGATTCCTACACGTTTGCCTGTTGTGTTCGTAACCACTGCACCATCCACATTTTCGCGTGCTCATCGACCTTTTATGTCTTGACCATTTTCGTTGGGTAGGAGGTCGTCCTGGTGGTCAATTTATATTTGGGGATGAAATATGAATGAAACGAATCGCATGAGGAACAACCCAATCGGACTCCTTTACAGTTGGATAAATGACTTTGTTGTATATGGCTTGCCAAAACTTAGTGGTGTAGTACGTGAAACATAAATCATAAAGTGATTTCTCCTTTGTGCAAGCTGCTCGAGATGCATGAGCACATGGTATCTACTGCATCTGGAACTCTCGATAGGAACACGTGTTGTCTGTGAGGTCGAAAATACACATGTTCGTGCCTACACCAACCTCTAACACGAGTTCATCCAAGTGACGTACTTGTAATGTTGTACCAGCATCAAACTATTTTCTCAATTCTCCCTCCAACTTCAGTGTCAAAGTACTCTGGCATTTGGTAGATGCGGTTCTCCTATCGAAAAACCACTGTTGTATCAAAGACATAATGTTGTCGACCAACGAGGTTATTGGGAAACTTAGTTGTCGTCTGAGGACTGTATTGAGGGACTCCGCACTATTGTTCGTCATAATGTTGTACTGATTACCATCAAAATTTGCATGTGACCATGAAGATATACCAGCACGTTCCAAATAAGAAGCAAATGCTGGTCGGATGGTTCTAATATGTCCCATCAGCTTTTTGAATTCTAATATGCGGTATGCTAGTGCTACACGCTTGAACAAGAACACGACATTGCTACTGTTATACCTAGCGATAAGATTTTTCTCAATATGCCACATGTAGGCACCGTGGTGAGAAATCGAGTACAACTTGGATATTGTTCGCTTAATGCTCTTCTTCCGATCTGATACAAACACTTACCTTTCTGAGTCGTCAACTACATCTTTCAACTTTGTGCAGAACCAATTCCAGGATGCATTTGTTTATCCATCGACAATTTCCCAAGCAATATGATATATCTGTAAGTTGGAATCCTGCACTGCAGCAACTAATAGTATTCCCTTGAATTGGCCTTTCAAATGACTCCCGTTAACACAAATGACCGGTCTCATGTAATCTCGAAAGCCACATATACTCGTCCCAAATGCTAAGAAAAAGTATAAGAACTTGTTATTGTTGTCGAGCTCAATATGTGCAACGATTCCAGGGTTTTTCTCAGTTAACACATGGTAGTACGAAGGAATGTTTTGAGAACTCTCTTCTAGGGAACCTCGGAGCCATTCAAGATCCTTCTATTTATCCTTCCAGGCTTTGTTGTAGCTAATTCATACACCGAACTCACATTCGATATCCCCAATAATACCAATGGGAATGTACGGTTGGTTTGCATCATCCAATCGTCGCATTATGTGTTGCCCAATTAGTGCACTGGTTGCATGCACGTGTGCATTTCTTCAAACATCTAAAGAACATGTGTGCTTAGCTATGTACCTCCGAACCTTAAATATATCTGAATTCTTTATCTTCGAAGCTCGTAATAGCCAATTGCAGTTGGTATCCACGAAACATACAATAAGAGATCTGGTATTCTAATTTTTAACTTTGAAATGAAACTTCCAGTCAAAGCCTATAGTCGAAGCCTTGTCTGTAGTTATTTCTTGCTGAAAAAGATTTGATTCTCCTCAATGTCCCGTTGATCTTCCGATTCCTTTGCATTTCCAATATTTGAATTTCCTTCTACTAGGTCGACATTCATATCTGAAATCATTCGTGGCTCTTCTAGTTCGAACACACCAACTTCTTCATGCCTATACAATATCTCATATGTTGGTGATGAAGGATCAACTCCGGCATTCGCCTCTTGCTCTCCGACATCATATTGATCTACAATTACACACAAGGCTGCTTGCGTGTGAACATAAATGTACCATTGGAAATTCTCATCATCGGCTACATCAACAGGAGGTACATTAATGTTCGGAACTTTAAATTTTAGGTTGATTCGAAATTTTATTCAATCAAGATGAAGCTTTTCGAATAATTTATTGACAAACTCTTCATATTTAATGTCACTTCAAATAAGAATTGATGTTATTTGGTTCCCAAACCACTTCAACCCGTCCTCTATGTTGATGAATTTACAACCATACGAGACAACAAATCTCATAACATCTCCCATATATGCATGTCATCAATATAAATAAGATTAGCTAACACAAATACGTAAAACAAACATGCTACCTGTAAGAAATATGGTCAATGGTAAAAATAAAATATTCTGTAGCATCGCTAAGTTTGTAACAGAAATCTCGATATTTGAAACAACGTCAAGAATTATAGTTGAAGTGTAGTTCATGACATTTATAAAATGTCGAGAATGATATATCGGCCAGATAATTCACCATTTGCATTTATCATCTTCTTCATCCTCAACAACCATTATTGCAAGGAATTTATTCAACCATTAATGGCATTGTCAATACATGACAACCATTGCAAATTCATCCATCAAAGTTATTTAAATGGGTTATGACACCATACTTGAGAAAAAAACAAAACAATAAATAAGAATTTGATTTAAAAATGATACATTAATCTTGCACCAAATATCTAATAATTTTTTTAATAAATCTAATCATCCATTTACATCATGTATATCACAATAACTATTAAATACAATTTATCAATACACAAAAAAATGATTTCGAAATTTTTTTTTACCTTCTATAGAGAATTGTGGATGTGATTAAATTTCTCGTTACAAAATTATATTATTTTCTTTGAAGTCGAAATATGTAAATTTTTTTGTGAGTTAATGATTTTTATATTTCATCATCTTCATTTCTATGCACACAAAAAAAAATAAAATAAAATAAAATAAAAAAAATAAATCTTTGGTTATTACCTAATAGATAATGAAATATAACATTTACCCATTAAGTATTATCTTGTGTTATTGTACCTTCTCAAGAAAGTTACTTTCTCAAGAAATTTGTGACAAATTGACAAGAAAAGAAAAGAAAGAAAAATTATTTTTCATTGAGGGTATAAAAAATAATTTGATATCAAATTTGATCATGTTTTACAAGAATTATCAAAATTAGATATTTTTCAATTGACAATCCATGTGCTATGTAGGTTTCACCAAAACCAATCAATTACATCTAAATATCAGTGGATCACCGATAAATAGTACTTGTCCTAAACCCTTTTTCACGTTATCCCAATATTAGGCTTCGACCAACAAGCAAGAGTTATCGTGGCCATTCAATTTTTTGACTTATTTTCAACTACTTTTTGCTATGTGGGTGGTACTCCAATTACATGTATGTGTAATAATTAATTTGCAACTAAATAATATCATCATAGAAAAGTTGAAAGTGATTAAAGTTTTTAGACATGATGAAAATGGGCCACGGCACAGCTGGAATTGTTTTTTTTTTTTGGTTACTTTTGTTATTTTTTTATTATTCAGCCCATGTTTGGAAAAAAGTTCTTTAAAAATTATTTTCTTCTAAATTTATTTTCAATCACATGCTCAAAATAAAATAATTTTGAAAGTAAACCTATAACTTTTTCCTATTTTTTAACTAAACATTCTCAAAAAATATTACTTTTCACAAATTAAAAAATTTACATCAAACAAACCCTTAATTGCAATTAGCTGTTTTATATACATTTTAGGAGCTGAAGAACTAATACAAGGGAGTTTTTTTTTTTTTTTTTCAATAAATAAAGTAGAGAAACTGTGAGAGTTTTATCCAATTCTTGGATTTAAGTCGGTATTTTCTGTTCTTGTTTGTGCTCGTCTTCATTTCTTACACTTTTGCTGTGTCAAAAAGTTATCTTTTTAAACACCATTAGTTTGTGGCTTTCTCCTCATTTTCGTTGCATAGATATTGCTTCTTTTCAAGGTTTATAATAATTATGCCCGAGAAAGCAAGACATAAAACTATCATTTTTTGCCAGCATAATGAAATTTAGAGTAATTATGAAATGTTTCCCCATCCCAAACATGAAATTAAGCCCTGTTTGTCTCTCATTATGGATAAAAGAATAGAGTTTTAAATAGTATTTTCTAAAGAATGTGTGGTTAAAATTTAAAGAAATTTTATTGGTTTGTGTGTAGAATATTTTATTTTGTGAATGTGTGGTGGATAAATGATACTGTAGCAAACAATTTAATTTTTAAAGAATGACAAACACACTTTAAGATTACTTCAATTCAAGATTATGGACATATTCAATTCACCTTTAAGCCATGTGGACAAACTATAAACCACAAAAGATACCTCTTTTCAAGAACCAGATAGTTGTATTTAAAGCCCCAATTTGGTTTGGATAAAAAATAATTTTTTTAGTAGATTTTGATAAAAGTAATGAAATATATAGTTGGAAGGTTGATAAAAGTTGCAGTTTTCAAGAAAAAGTGTGATTGAAAGTGAGTTTGAGAAAAAAAAAAAAAAAAGTGAACTTCGAAAAATAACGGCCGGTCAAGAGCTGATTTCTTACAATTGTTGTATCTCGATTCAAGAATTTTAATTCGATTCCCTTCCAAGATTATGGATACCGCTACAAATAAAAATGTAAAATATGCGGTCGTGGCCCGTCTTTGAAGCAGTGGGCTTGGTCAAGCAACCACATAGCTCAAAAGCTATACTATTTAGTTTTCTAGAAAACCAAGAAAGCCCAAGTGACGAAGCCTATAAAGGTATTGGGCCAGAAGAGAGTCCGGACAGCTACCTTTGGCCCCAGTTTTATTTTGCTACACCAAAAATGCTTAATGTTTCTTGGTACATGACAAGAAATTGACTATTCATAAGAAATTTTTAATTGTTTTAGTATGTGCAAAAATATGTCTCCCATGCCTCCCTCATCATCATAATTTTGAACCCATTCTTCCTATGATCCCTCGTAATTGAGATGAGAAGGTAAATCCTATTGCTTGAATTGAAATAGGAATCACTTCGATTCTAACATACTCCACTAGACGTCCAAGGATAGACATAGGGTTAAAAGAGACAAAAAAGGATATTACTTGTATATTTTTACATAATCTTGAAATTTGTAAAAATCTCAAAAGAGAGTTGTTGAATTGTTGGCTGGACTTAATTCTGAGCTTGGATGGGAAAGAACCACTAGTTACAAGGAATGAAGTGTTTGCTTATATTAGACGAGGGGAAAGCCAGTAATGTGATTTTGGGAAGAAAGCAGCAGCCATCAATGTTCATGGATTCTAGAGTTACCGATTATATGACAAGCTGTTCAATGTTCTGGTAAAGAAAAAACTAAGATAGCATATGGTTCATTGTCTTCCGTTGCTGGTAAAGGTCGAGTTTTTGTTTCGAAAAATATTTGTTTAATTCTGTAATCCATTGTTCCAAGTTTATCTTGCAATCGTTTTCCTGTCAGTCGACATACCGAGGAGAACAAATTTATAGCTAACCTTTCTTCTTTTCGCTGTGAATTTCAAGGCTTGAATCCAGAAAAGATGATTGGCAGTGCTAGAGAAGAGGATAGACTACTCTTTTTAACATGAGTTCATGTGGGATGAACAAGCTCGTCGCAATGAACAGTAATAATACTCTATTTGTTTAAACTAAAATTCTTTTGTGAAATTTTATAATAGGACATACTAGTTTTCGATATCTATTTGTTACTTTGTAATTGATAAGTGCATGTTATGCATTTATTCGAGTTTCTATTCTTATTTAATTATAAATTAATTGAGAGAATATATATTTAATTTATGTAAATTATGTTAATTGTAGGAAAATCCCAATTGTGATACAATTTTTGTGAAAACAAGGCTATTTGAAACTTAACTGGAGTTTGATTCGAAGCAATTGAAGATTAATCAAATTGCAAGAGATCAATTGGAAGTATTAATTGAGCATTTAAAAATTCATAGGTTTCGGGAGTTAAATTCAACATTTGGAAAGTTGGAAGACTAAATTGTAAACTCTAAATTTTATCTCCGATCAACTATTATGATTTTAGAATGAAGAGGACTTAATTGCAATATTAAAAGATGGAAGAATAAAGTCACGTGAGAAAAAAGAGTTCGATTGGAAAAAGGAATTGTTTCCTTTTATATATTAAACTCTTTCGTAGAAACTAATTCAAATTCTTTGATGGAAATCAATTTGAACAAAAACGTTGCATAATCTTGTTCTATAAATATACAACGTAGTCCAACAATTAAAGGAGGCTTGTAAGATTTCATTAGATGCGTATATTCAAGTCAAGACTTGGGAGATTCATTGTACATATATTCAAAACAAAATGAGGGGAAAAAAAAAATCAAGAAATCAATTAAAGAGTTTGGGTTTTAAAATCTTATAAGAAGAAGACGAAATCTTGGTACAAGATCTTCATCTTTTTCTCATTTTTCCTTAATACACAGTGATGTACTTTAATTCTTTCTTGTATTTTTATTCTCTCATGATATGTAATTAAGTATTTAGTTAAGATGAATGATTGTAACATAATTTTGAATCTTAATTTTTATTAAAAAGTTTTCAATCTCAATTGATTTTGTGAATTGCTTTTACTTCTAATTTTTAATGCTCGAATTAATTGGCCACTAATTCATTGATTTTATAAGCAATAATTACGTAGATATGCAAATTATTTGTTTAGACCATGTAGTAAAAAAATCGGTAATTCAATATAGAATGTAGAGATACTTATTCTAGTTATTGCGGTCATTACATGAATTTTTAGAACAGTAATTACGTTTAACTAAGATTGATTTACATAGAAATATGAGATTGAATTAGTTAAGTTGAATATATTAGAAAAATTCGATCGGATAAACACAATCAATGTATGAAACTTGGTAACTATGATTAATGGGATAACTATGGTAAAATCATGAATCCTAACACTTAAACCATCATATTATAAAAAATAAAAAACCACTCTTATTTCAGTATATTTCAACTAGAAAATCACGGAAAGAAAAATAACAATTTTATTTGTTTTTCGGGATTAATAGCAGAAAACCCCCATAAATACGTTTCCATTTGCGATATACCACATATATATTGAAAATTGCAGAAAACTCCCATATTTAAACCTTTTGTGTGAAAAAAACTCATATCGTCAAATTTTTCGTTAAAAAAGCAAAAATGTCAAAATTAAAAATTAATAATTACAATTTTAGTATCCAAACTTTTTATTCTTACAAACCACAATCTCAAAAACCCCCATAAAACCTCACCCCAAATTCCTCATTTCTTCTTCTCAATTCCATCAACACCACTACAGCTTCCAAAATCCTATTTTTCACTGCCATTTTTTTTTTTAACAAAACTCTCCATTCCGGTTGGTGTTTGTGTGTGTTTTTTAAACAAAGATGTATATATACACGTAGATATGTGTATATGCGCAATAAGTGATCACGATTTGACCGACTGAATCCCATGCACAACCATGATTGATGGGGAAATACACTTCGATCATCAATGTCGTCAAGACGTTTCATTTTAGTTCCTCAAATTCTAACATTTCCAAATTAGCCCCTATTTGGAATGAGAAGAAGAAATGATGATTTAAGATGATTTTGGAAGGGATTAAATAGAATAATAAA
>CAIGRB010093187.1:74353-92162 GCA_903798255.1 Fraxinus quadrangulata | reverse complement strand
GTATCTTGTATTAGGAATTAAGGTGATCATTAGATGAATTTGTTTTGCCCTAATATTTCTTTCATACGTGAATCTTTGATTAATCATTGTTTGACGTTATCATAATTTCCATTAGTTATAGGTATTTACTTCATTATAGAAAATCGATATTCACGACTACATTAATTCTTTATTTGTTTACTTTCATCAAATAGGAGTAGGAAAAGTAGATTAAGACTAGAGTATAGTTCTCATGGGAACGATAATTCGGACTCAAAAGGTTCACTATATTACTTGTTACGATATAGTACACTGGCGATATAGAAAAAATGCAACACTTATCATACCTCCTACCGTTTCGTTCTTAAGTTGGAGATTATAGTAGGACTTAATACCAGTTGATGTCATTATCCAGAGGAAGATCGGCAGTCAGTTGGCTTCTCAATGTCAGTGTTGTTCATCAGAGATTGAGACCATCACTCATATTTTTATTGGTAACAGTATTTCAAATCATGTTTGGCAACATTTTGGGGCTTTATTCTGGACAGTTTGCAAGGATCGGGCACATTCGCATCATTATTCCCCGATTAA
Source organism: Fraxinus quadrangulata (assembly GCA_903798255.1). Lineage (NCBI taxonomy): Eukaryota > Viridiplantae > Streptophyta > Magnoliopsida > Lamiales > Oleaceae > Fraxinus > Fraxinus quadrangulata. The sequence goes on along the minus strand of CAIGRB010093187.1, from coordinate 91,592 downwards.
TTCTCTAGTTTCTTTGGATTGAGAGGAATAATGCAATGTACGAGAATATACGTATGAGTTCGAGACGTATTATCTGGAGATTTTACCGAATGGTATCATTCCGTCATATTGGTGGACTATTTCGACCGTTACATTGGCGTAATGACATGCAACTTGCTATACTTTTTGGTATTTCTTTGATTCTCCCCTATCTCCTCTCCCTATCATAGTTTGGTGGCGCACTCCATCATTTGGATCTATCAAGATCAACACCGATGGTTGTGTCCAGGATGGGTTTATGAGTGAAGGAGGCATCATCAGGGACTATGCAGGAAAATGTATTAGGGCTTTCTCAACTTCATATGGACAGTGTATGATATTAGAGGCGAAACTCAGGGCTATTCGTAATGGGATACTACTGGCTAGAGATTTGGTTTGTCAGGTATTTAGGTTGAGGCAAATTCGACTGTGGCCATTCACTGCATCACCAAAGATGGTGGACCATGGCCTATCCGAGGGATACTCAGAAAGGTTATATATATCGTTTCATTTGATAGAGATATAATTTTCTACATCTTCAGAAAGGGGAACCAAGTTATAGATGCACTTGCTACCGAAGGTTGTCATCATTGTAGATACCAGGAATATAGACCAACCGACCTACCACGACATATCATTGCGCTTGCTCAGATTGACAGATATGGTTTGCCCAACACTAGAGTTTAAGTATTTGTATTTGTATTTTGTTTTTACTTTTATTTTTGCTTACACTTGTGGTTTTTGTAAGGGAAGTAGTACTCATTTTTTACTGTTTTTCTATTATTCTTTACTTTCGCTGTAAGTGAAGTAGTATTTTCCCATTTATTAATTTTATTGATATCATTTGTAACCACGGTGTTCCCCCGCCACAAGTGCGGATATATTAATAAAATCTCCGAGGTTCCGCAAAAAAAAATATCCACGTCCGAAGCCTCAACAAATAAGAATGAGACGGAAAAATAAAAAAAATTACCCATCCTTAAAGAATGATGAAGATAAAGAGTAAGTCTATGTCAATCACATCATTTTTGAAGAAGATTTCACTCAGAATCCAAATCTGAAAACTCTGCCACAAGATATGAACTTGAACCAGCTACTGTTATTAACTTGAAACAATTAAACTTGGGGATCGAAGAAGACTTAAGACCAATATTTGTAAGTACCCTCCCTAGTCAAAAAGAGGAATTCGAGTACATCCACTTACTTTAGGAATACAAAGACGTATTTGCATGATTTTACAAAGAAATGTCTTTCTAAGGTTGTAGTACATCACCTTGCAATAGGAAATGAAGTTCGTTCGATTAAGTAATCTCAAAGAAGATTTTGACAAAAATTGATTCCTCAAATTGAAGTGTAAGTTAACAAATTTATTAAAGCGGGATTTGTATGTAAAGTTAAGTATCCAACTTGGATCCCGAACATTGTTCTTGTCAGAAAAAAATAGACAACTACAAGTTTGTGTTGACTTTCGAGATTTGAACCAAGCATGTCAAAAGATAATTTTCCACTTTCAATAACAGAGTTGATGGTGGATGCAAATACTGGGTATGAAGTCTTATCTTTCATAGATGAGTTTTCTGGATAAACCAAATATAGATGAATCGAAAAGATGAGAAGCTTACGTCATTCTGTACTTCTTAAGGCATATATTTTTACAAAGTTATATTTTTAGATTAGAAAAGCCAGGGGCAACTTATCAGCGGGCAATGCGAAAGATCTTCAATGACATGCTGAATAAGAACGTGGAATGTTATGTGGATGATCTTTTTGTTAAAATAAAGAAACATAATGATCATCTACAAGACTTACGAAAAGTTTTCAAAAGACTCTGATGACAACAACTAAAGATGAATTGGCTAAAGTGTACATTTGGTGTCACATTTGGGAAATTTCTTGGCTTCATTGTCAACATCGGGGCATTGGAATAGATCAATAACAAATCGACGCCATAATCAACGGCATGCCAGAGCCAAAAAAATTGTATGAGTTGGAGTTTTCAAGAAAATATTGCATACATTCGAAGATTTATCTCCAACCTTGCAGGATATTGTCATCCATTCAACAAATTGGTAAAGAAAAATATATCATTTGAGTGGGATGATACCTATCTAAATGCTTTTCAAAACATTAAGTAATATTTGTCTCATCTATCAGTACTCGTAGCTCCAACTCCAGGAAAGCCATTGACTCTCTATGTTGCAGCGCAAGAAAATTCTTTAGGAGCATTTTTGTCCAAGTCAATGATGAAGGAAAAGATAATGCCCTCTATTGCTTGAGCTGGACACTGGTAGGTACTGAAATGAAGTATTCACATATTGAAAAAATATGCCTTGCATTGATCTTCGCGGCTGAAAAGTTGATATATTGTTTGTTATCACACACAATCAATCTTGCTTCAAAGATTGATTCATTAAAGTATATAATGTCCAGGCCAATTCTTTCCACAGAAGGCCACTAAAGGACAAGCTCTGGCAGATTTCCTTCCCGACCATCTGATTTCAACGAAATGGAAACTTTATGAAGACCTTCCGGATGAAGAAGTTTTGTTTACTGAAGTTATACCATTATAGAGGCTATACTTCGACGGGGCAGCTCAAAATTGTGGTGCTGGGCAGGAGTAGTCTTTGTTACTCTTCATGATCTTGTTATAACTTACTTATTTGCCTTAACAAAGAAATGTTCAAACAATGTGAGGGAATATCAAGCCCTTATCCTTGGCTTTGAGACATAACAAGATATACATTACCTGGAAGTATTTGAAGATTCTAAATTTTAAATTAACCAAATTTTAGTCGAGTACGAAATCTGTAACTTAGATTTGAAGCCATATCATGAACATGCATAAACACTTACGAAACGATTTGATTTGGTAAAAATCAAATTCGTGCCTAGAAGTGAAAACAAGGAAGTTGATGCCTTAGTATTGCATTTCTTATATCGCAAGTGTATGATATCATACCAAGCAGTATAGTGGACCTTTGAGTCCTAATATCGTTCCCACGAGAACTATACTTTAGGACTTTATCTAATTTTTCTAACTCCTATTTGGTAAAAGCAAGTAAAGAATTATGATAGTTGTGATTATTATTTTTCTAACTACTTTTTAACTACTTGAATATATCAAAATTTTGCAAATAACAGTTGATTGAAGATTCTAATATGAGATAAATATCAGGGTGATCACCCTAATTCTTAATTCAAGATTGATAACCTAATGTAGTGTTTGATCGAATTCTTCTATTTTATTCAATTTACCCCTATCGATTTCTCATTCAGCCTATTTAACTAATTTAATTACATATCTTATGTGAATCAAATTTATTTAAACGAAACACTAGTTTTAAGAATTTATATTTTGATCGCAATAATAGTATATGTATCTCTACACATTACACTTAATTTACCAGATTTTACTATATGGTCTAAATCTCAAACTCACCTCTCGATTTCTAAGAGACTCACGTAATCATCAAATTAGTGATCAATTATTTCAGTTCTTTACATTCATAGTAAAACCAACACATATATGAATAAATCATAGAAATCTTGAATAAAAGAATAAATGATCATAAGTCGATAACATTGTTTGCCCTAATATGAAAATTAACTACTCATAATGTAAAAATAAACACAAAAATTGGTTTTTGAATATATCAACTGATTCTTTGAATAAAGATGTAGAAAATAATTTAATCTTACACCAAGATCTTCTTTATCTTCCAATCAATGCTTCAAACTTGAATTTCTTGATGATTACTCCTTTGAATTTTACTGTTAGATCTCTCATTGTATATTTGTTTTCTCAATGTTCAGAACCTTTAAAATTTTCTCATTTCTTCTATTTATACTCCCCTACATGTTATCCCCAAATTTAGAGTTTATTTGGGCTTTTTGCCCGCCAAAACAACATAACCCTAAAATTTGCGGCGCAGCATCTAAGCTTTAGGAGGTAGGGCCCAGGCACTGTGATGAAGCTTCAAGTAGCGCCTAAGCACTGTGCACTGTATCTCTGTAAATTTTTTTTTTGCTTTCTGGGCTAGCACAATGCTTAGGCGGTTGATTACTGTATTTTTTTTCTTCTTTTTCGGCGCTTGAACGCGCTTCGAGTATGGCGCCTAGGCGCCATTTTGCTGTTTCTTTTAAATGAACTTGGCTTCTTCAACATCCCTTTTACCCCACCTGACTATACCTTTAAAACAACACTAGGAAACACATCAAAAACATACTATCATAAAATTTCGCCAATCATTAAGTTAAATTTGTATAAAACTATGAGTAAAAAACACACTCATCAAATACCCCCAAATTTAACGGTTTGTGAATCCTAGAGAAAACACAAAGAAAAATAAAATCGAAAAGAGAAAAACACACAAACGTAGTCAGATAGCTTGTAATTAAGCTCAGTTTTGAAAGCATTATATCACATTTATGAATGACTTCAAAATCACAATACAAGAGCCAAACTTCCACTTATCCTATGTAAACAGGTGTGTGCATGTGAAGAAACAAGTGTAGCACCGTACATTTACAAGTTGGTTTAATTACCAACCGTCAATGGACAATTCTTTCCTTTCTTCACTTGTGAGATTCACACACTCCCAAACTTGTTTTCTTTCATTCTCTCACCATGGTATAATTCAAAAGTTTGGTTTTACTTATCAATTCCTCAAATCCCTCTAATTTGGTTTTGTTTAACCGGCAACGTCAACAATTTATTCAAGTGATGATTATTCCAATTCATGAGTGCTTCAACAAACTAGTTTATACTAAGTGATTCAAACCCATAGGCCCCCAATAGTGAATTCTTGCACTCTTGCATAAAGTTTATCTCTTTTTGATGTTTTATTTTTAGCCTAACATTGACTTCATCCTTTCTTATGTTTTTGAACCCCGTAACTAGCTTTTATTTGGTGACTCCCCGACTTTTGAATACCTAAGGGTACCAAGTTTCAAGATATCTGTACATACTTACTAACTCGAGTAAAAAAGGTGCCGACGTGAGGCACACGCTCAATAAGTACAATGCTTATTTTAAAAAAAAAATTTATAGGGGTTAGATTCCTAGCATTTGATCATCACCAAGCTTATACTAGAAAGCCAAAGACAATCCACACAATTTTTTTTCACATGTACGAAATCACCACAATCTTAAATCATATCTTTCACCAGTTAGAACGCCCCAAATTGTTATGTATACGGGTTAAAAGATGTTGTGAATCATGGGTTAAGGGATTTAGTACCTAAGTCATCTATTTAGCTTATGTATATAACCTTCCTATTCTTGTACGACGCTATACTTAATTATCGCGCATAATCATTGTCACGTTTCCATGGATAAACAGGAAATTAAACTCAAGCACATGATCCATCCACCATCCACAAATTAATACAAGCTCTCAAATTTATTCATCCTACCCGCCAAGACTATCTAACTCACACAATCATGTAATATGATTATTCTATACCAAATTTTTGTTAAAAATAACAAGACATGCGAATCACGCATAATAAGCTCTCAAATTTATTCATCCTAACCGACAAGACTATCTAACTCACACAATCATGTAATATGATTATTCTATAACAAATTTTTTTTAAAAATAACAAGACATGCAAATCACACATAAACATTTAAGTGACTACACGATATAGACAAGTAATAGCATCACCTTAAACTTAAACTAAACATTATCCCCAATGTGAAATTTAAAGAAAAAAAGGAAAATACTTATCTTATAGAAGACATTAAGTGTCTTCATCATCGTCATCGCCGATGTCCTATCAAGGTGGGTTAGGATTTGCATTGTGATCAAGTAGTATAGGAGGCTGAGAGAATGTTCTGTCAGCATATATCAATAGAAAAATCACGTTGAACTCATTTTGATAGTGGAACTGCTCATACATTGTATTTTGCATAAGGTTCATTTGCAGTTGCATGACCTGAAGCTGAGCAGTAAGGTCAATATTAGGGTCACCGACTGGGGTTGGGTAATGTGATCGGGATGGCCATTCTTTCAGCATAGGGGTGGTACACTAGTAGTGATGAGAATCATGTAGTAACGATACTACGTAACCCCGTAAAACATTGACGATCCCAAGAAAGTCTAAAGAATAATCCGGTTTGGAGTTTGAACCAAGAATAATGAACCAAGCAACCAAACAAAATGAAATTTGAATGACCTCTTGATTACACAATACGTTATCTACACTCATTGTTGAATGCCACAAGATTAACTTGATAAGTTCGCAAAGTTCTAAGAAGAACAATAATTGAAAACAAAATAGCCTCTCGATTAATTCTCAATAATGTATTAAGTTTTTCAATGAATAGAATAAGATCTATTTATATAGAAACTCTAAAAACCTAGTTAAGACGTAAATAAACTCCTAAAAGATTACAAAGATATAAAAAATAGTGTTTTAATACAATTAGGAAACTTTCACGAAAAAGGAAAAATTTCACCTTGAACAAGTACTATGCGGTCGCATAGTACATTTCAATGTAGTCGCATAGTTCATCCTTCAACCTTCAATTTTGTGCAAGAGATAGGTATGTGGTCGCATTCATTTTACACTATGCGACCGCATAATATTAAAAATGACACCCCTTTTTTCTTATGCAGAAGTTCGTGATGATTTCGGATTGTATTCATGGGCAAAAATCTGACACTCGACCTGAAAGTTATGCACGTTTTCATCCACGCTGCTCCTTTGCTGCTTGAACCGAGTTAATTGAGTTAATTCATTTGATTTCTTCTCCCGAACCCAACATGAAACTTGTTCATTGGCTTGTTAACTTCGACATTTCGTCTACTGTAGCTTAAACAAGCAATTCCATCGCCTCTTTTACCCGCTTTGCTCTTGATCGTGTCATTGGGCCTCCTTAAATAATCAACGGGTCTCGTTCTGAAAAGCGGGTAAAAGAGGCCCAATGACACATTAAGGAGGCCCAATCATCCCCTCCCTCTTCAAAAGGAAGAAATCAGACACATTAAAAGTTGTTGAAATATTATACTCACCCAGAAGGTCCAATTTTTATGCAATGTCGTTGACTTTCCCCAAAATTTGAAATGGACCATCTCCTCGTGGTTTCAACTTTGATTTCCTTTATTTTGGAAAGCGTTTCTTTCTGAAATGTACCCAAACCCAATCTCTCGGTTTGAATGTCACGCTTCTCCAGCCCTTGTTTGCTTACGACACGAAGTGTTTGTTTTTACTCTCAATTTGCGCCCTTACCTTTTCATGGAGTGACTTCACCAACTCGGACTTTCTTTTACCATCTAAGCTATTTCGTTCATTCATAGGCAAACATATTAAATCCAAAGGTGTCAGTGGATTAAAACCATAAACAACTTCAAATGGTGAAAATGGAGTAGTAGAATGCGTGGTCTATTATATGCAAACTCTATGAAAGGTAGACACTCTTCCAACTCTTCAAATTCTTATTGACAACATTGCGTAAGAGTTGTGTTATGGTCTTATTCACTACCTCGGTCGACCATCGGTCTTTGGATGAAAAGTTGTTGAAAACATAAGTTTAGNCCTCGGTCGACCATCGGTCTTTGGATGAAAAGTTGTTGAAAACATAAGTTTAGTGCCTAACTCACCCCATAAAACCCGCCAAAAATGACTCGAAAATTTCACATCCCGATACTATGCTCTTAGGTACCCCATGTAAACACACTATTTCCTTAAAGAATAACTTAGCAATGTTAGTGTCATCATCGGTCTTATGACATGCTACGAAATGTGCCATCTTACTAAACCTATTTACCACCATAAATATCGAATCTCGTCGCTTCTTAGACCTAGGTAAACCCAAAATAAAATCCATCGAAATATCAACCCATGGTTCACTAGGCGTAGGTAACGGCGTGTACAAACCTTGAGGTAAAACCTTAGATTTAGCCTGCTTACAAGTTATGCATCGACTACATACTTTCTCAACTTTACTTTTCATCTTAAGCCAATAAAAATGTTCCCCCAACATCTCTAAAGTCTTTTAATTTCGAAATATCTCATCAATCTACCACTATGTGCTTCCCTCACTAATATCTCTCGCATTGAACGATTAGGAACACAATCTATTTTCCCGAAACAAATATCCATCCTGTTTAAAGAACTTATCTATAGCCCCTTTATTACATGATGTATAATTATATGAGAAATCTAAATCAGTAACATACATATCCTTAATGTGTTTAAAACCAATCAATTCAGAACTGAGAGAAATCAGTAGCACATACCTTCGAGACAATGCATCTGCCACCGCATTTTTCTTACCTTGCTTGTACCGGATGACATAAAAAAATGTCTCCACAAATTTCATCCACCTTGCATGCCTTTTGTTTAGCTTACCTTGACCCCACAAATGCTTCAATGATTCATGGTCCGTGTATATCACAAACTCTTTAGGCCAAAAGTAGTGCTACCATGTCTCCAAGGCTTGAACAAGTGAATATAGCTCCTTATCATAGGTGGGAGAAGTGAATACTGTTCCACTTAGCTTTTCGCTGAAATAGGCTACCGATCTTTTGTCATGCATTAAAACTGTTCAAATACCTATTCCTGATACATCACACTCAATCTTGAAAGTTTTTATCAAAATTAGGAAGTATTAAAACCGGTGCCTTACATAACCTATCCTTAATTGTATTGAACGCATGCTCTTGTTCATCACCCCAATGTAACCCCACACTCTTCTTAACAATTTTTGTAAGTGGTTTAGTGATTGTGCTAAAGTCTTTCGCAAAACTCATATAAAAACTAGCCAGTCATGAAAACTCATAACTTCAATTATGCTATTAGGTGTTGGCCAATTTTTAATAGCTTTTATTTTCTCTTCATCTACTTCTACACCATTAGCACCCACTACAAATCCTAAGAAAACAAACTTTTACATACAAAATGCACACTTCTTAAAATTAGCATAAAGTTGTTCCTTTCTCAAAACTACAAGTATACTCCTGAGATGTTCTACATACTCATTAACGTCCTTGCTATAAACTAAGACGTCATCAAAATATACAAAAACAAATTTACCTATAAAAGCATGCAAAAGATGATTCCTCATCTGCATGAAAGTGCTCGGTGCATTAGTGAGTCTAAATAGCATTACTAACCACTCATACAAGCCATATTTAGTTTTAAAAGTAGTTTTCCACTCATCACCTACTCGCAATAGAATTTGCTGGTATCAACTTTTAAGATCAACTTAACTAAACGTGCAAGTACCATGCAATTCATCCAACATATAATNAATGTAACCCCACACTCTTCTTAACAATTTTTGTAAGTGGTTTAGTGATTGTGCTAAAGTCTTTCGCAAAACTCATATAAAAACTAGCCAGTCATGAAAACTCATAACTTCAATTATGCTATTAGGTGTTGGCCAATTTTTAATAGCTTTTATTTTCTCTTCATCTACTTCTACACCATTAGCACCCACTACAAATCCTAAGAAAACAAACTTTTACATACAAAATGCACACTTCTTAAAATTAGCATAAAGTTGTTCCTTTCTCAAAACTACAAGTATACTCCTGAGATGTTCTACATACTCATTAACGTCCTTGCTATAAACTAAGACGTCATCAAAATATACAAAAACAAATTTACCTATAAAAGCATGCAAAAGATGATTCCTCATCTGCATGAAAGTGCTCGGTGCATTAGTGAGTCTAAATAGCATTACTAACCACTCATACAAGCCATATTTAGTTTTAAAAGTAGTTTTCCACTCATCACCTTCCCTCATTCGAATTTGGTGGTATCCACTTTTAAGATCAATTTTACTAAACATGCAACCACCATGCAATTCATCCAACATATTATCTAACCTAGGGATAGGATGATGATATTTTACCATTACGTTATTGAAGGCTTTGAAATCCACACACATCCTCCAAGTTCCATCTTTTTTTGGCAAAGTAGCACTGGAACTACACATGGACTCATGCTCTCCCTCACATATCCCTTGCTCATCAGTTCCTCCACTTGCTTCTGAAGTTCCTTTGTCTCCTCGAGATTACTTCGATAAGCTGACCAATTTCGAATGACGGCTCCAGGAACGAAGTCAATCTGATGCTCAATATATCGAATGGGTGGCAACCTACTAGGCATGTCTTCCAAAAATATATCTTCAAATTCCTGCAAGATTGAGGCAACAAGATAACAATTATCACTTTTTTCAACTCACTTCCCTTTGCAAAGAAGTTTACTATCGACTTTTCTCTCCTCTCGGATGCCCATATTTCTTCTCTCTTATGTGGCTCCACTCTCTTTTCTTTCTATTAACCACCTCAAAATTTTCTCTCATACTCATCATCTCACTATTTTCTCTCATTTTCTCTAACTCTTTCACTTTCCTTTCTTCCTCATTTTTTAATTTAATTTGGTCTTCATACACTTGTGCCAGGGTTAATGGCACAAGGATAATGGACCTCTTATCCTTAACAAAACTATAACGATTCTTGTACCCATCATGAATAACCTTCCTATCATATAGCCATGGTCTACCCAATAAAATATGTCCCGCATGCATAGGTACATCACACATAATCTTATCCCGATAACTACCAATTGAAAAATTAATCAACACCCTTATGTTCACCTTAACTTCTCCATATTCATTTAGCCATTGTAACCTATAGGGTCTAGGGTGTTTTAATACAGTTAATCCTAATGTTTCTACAAAATTTATGAGAGCTACATTAGTACAGCTTCCTCTATCAATGATCATGCTACACACCTTATTGTTAACGTGACATCGTGTATGGAATATGTTTTACTTTGCTGCTCCAAGTCATATGTCTTGATTTGAGTGTTGAGAGCTCGCTTCGTGACCAGGAACTCTCCAACAGCAAATTCTAAGTTGTCTCCTTCACTAACCTCCTCCAATATTGGCATACCTTCATAATCATCCTCACTGTCACTTACCACCTCTCCATTGCGCAAGATCATTGTCCTTTTGTTTGGGCATTGAGAAGCGATGTGTACTGTTCCCAAGCACTTGAAGAATTTGATATCCCTATTTATGGCTGGCTGTGGCTCTGCTTTACGGGTTGTTCTGCTAGCACATCATCTTTCTCCTTTGTCATTTCAGTCCTTCCTTTCGAAACAACTCCATCTCCTTTGTTATCCCACCTCAGTTTCCAAGATAAATTAGAACTGACGTACCCAATAGTTGCCTAGATGTCCCCTTCCTCTTCAACTGTTTCTTCACTGCATGGTCACATGCAACATGTCTTCGATCTCCACATAGTGCTGCAACTCCACAACATTAGTAATATCTTTGTTCAACCCATTTAAGAAATGGGCCATGGTGGCTCCTGATCCTCTTCTTCATTCGCCCTGATCATCAAAATTTTCATTTCTTTATGGTAGTCTTCCACACTCTTCGACCCTTGATATAAACCTTGCAATTTCTGATGCAACTCCCTGTAATAGTGACTAGGCACGAACCGCTTCCACATGATAGTCTTCAACTCATCCCAAGTACTAACCATTTGCTCCTGATTCCTCCTCCTTGATGTAACCACTTGATCCTACCAAGTTATGGAGTAGTCAACAAATTCAAGAACTGTTATTTTCACCTTCTTTTCCTTCGAATAATTGTGGCACTCAAATATCAACTCTATCTTCTTCTTCCACTCTAGATAAACCTCCAGATCACTCATTCTTTTAAACGATGGAAATTACATCTTAATATTTTCCATATTCCCATCTACTTTATCTCTAAAATTATTTCTACCCACTCTTTCCAACCTACCTCCTCTATTTCTCATCCTAGCCATATCACCCACAATCGATGCACCCTTATCCATGTCATTACCATACTCATAATCATCATGCACCTCCATCCTAGGCTTCCGCCTATCCTATCTCCTTTTATTCGATTGTCCCTATAAAGATTTACCACCGATGTATGTAACCTATCAAGCATTTCACTCACATCTCCAAGCACCGTTTCAAACCGCCTTATTACATCCTCTGCCATGTTGATTTGATTCGACTTTCTCCTTGCATTCAATTGTCTCCTATGAAGATTTGCCACTGATGCATCTAACATATCAAGCCTTTTACTCACATCCCCAAGCACCCTTTCAAACCGCCTTATTATATCCTCTGCCATGTTGATTTGATTCGACTACCTAATTAAATTGGAACCCTCTCTATCTAACATCCTAATTCTATAGAATTCCTACCTCACAAATGATTACTCGTGCATCACTCAATTAATGGCTTTTTTCCTCTATTAATCTCACAACTCTGCCTTTTACCACTAAATGCTTTCGCCCATGTACTTCAAAGAACAAGGTGAACTCAACAAAATGTGTTCCCGTGGATCCAACCAAGTATGATCACGAATTGTGATAGGAGAAAAAAAGGTCAAGAATGGCTCAAGAACAAAAAGGAAGTGAGGAGTTGTGTAGATGAAACCAGTGAAAAATTCAAGAAAGTAAAATGGAATAAAATTGAACAATTTCCCTTTTTTTGGACTAAAAAATTGAAAATTGAAAATTATTGGAAATTCTCGAAAATAATAATAAATTTTTTTTCGGATTTTTTTGATATTTGTTTTTTTTTAACTCGGGAATTTGACTACAAATCCATCTAAACAAACGAAAGTTAATTAGGACTCTTAAATAGCCCATAAAACAACTTTGACTCTTTTTTTGTACTTTTTGGATCAAAACTCAAAAACTAAGAACCGATTCGAAGAACGCGAAGAACAATAGAAAAATAAGTAAACATGACTCAAAACAATAAAAGATATAATCTTAATTATTTTGGAGCCGTGCTCTGATACCAATTGATGTGAATCACGTAGGAACGATTACTACGCAACCCCACAAAAGATTGACGATCCCAAGAAAGCCCAAAGAATAATCCGGTTTAGAGTTTGAACCAAGAATAATGAACCAAGTAACCAAACAAAATGGAATTTGAATGAACTATTGATTACACAACGTGTGATCCACACTCAATATTGAACGCCACAAGATTAACTTGATAAGTTCATAAAGTTCTAAGAAGAACAAGATTTGAAAGCGAAATAGCCTCTCGATGAATTCTCAATAATGTTGTAAGTTTTTCAATGAATAAAATAAGATCTATTTATATGGAAACTCTAAAATCCTAGTTAAGACGTTAATAAACTCATTGAAGATTACAAAGATATAAAAAATAGTGTTTTAACACAATTAGGAAACTTTCGCGGAAAAGGAAAAATTTCACCCCGAACATGTACTATGCGGTCGCAGAGTACATTTCAATGCAGTCACAGAGTTCATTCTCTAGCCTTCAATTTTGTCACTAGAGATAGTTATACGGTCGCATTCATTTTACACTATGCGACTGCATAGCGTTAAAACATGACACCCCTATTTTCTTGTGCAGAATTTCGTGATGATTCCAGGTTGTACTCATGGGCGAAAATCCAACACTCGAGCTGAAAGTTATGCACATTTTCATCCACGCTGCTCGTTCGCTGCTTGAACCGAGTTGATCCATTTGGTTTCTTTTACCGAACCCAACATGAAACTTGTTTCTTAGCTTGTTAACTTCGACATTTCATCTACCCTAGCTTGAACAAGCAATCCCATCGCCTCTTTCACCTGCTTTGCTCTTGATCGTGTCATCGGGCATCCTTCGATAATCAACGGGTCTTGTCATGGGCTCGACTTCGTCGGGCTAGACTCCTGGATCATATCAAGTAGAGCCCGAACACCTCATGAATTTCCAAGTCCTCTCCCATATAATTAATGACTTGGGATGCACAACCTCTTCCGATGGGTATGTCACAACCCCACTTTGCAGACAAAGCTCAGAAATTAACAACGGGCGTCCTAAACCACCTGTAGTCAATCATCTCAAAGTGTGTAAGACATTGTAATGGATAACCTTTCCAACATCGATTGATAGGTCGGTCTGAATAGCATAATTGAGGGTCATATGCTCTTTGGTGACCTCGCTTAAATTGCTGCTAGGTATGAGTTTAGTCGAAATGAAATGATGACAGGACTTTCACCATAAAGTCATACCTGAGGTAGGAAAGTTAATCACATCTGTCTCCGACCTTCTATAAGAATTTCAATGTTGGGCTACAATCCGAATGATTTCGTTGGGATCAACTTCCTCTTCGCGAAGCATAGAATACTTGTCGTCCTCAATATCTATCAATTTATAGAACCTGTAGATAGAAATTTGATCAAAAGAGACCTATTTACCCTGCACAAACACCTATAAGTCTTTGTGTTCCCTCGCATTGCCATAACATTTGCTAACTACTGAAATTAGTGTAGGTCGTGACTGTTTGGAAAAATCTTCCCATTTTCGTTGTGAAATCTGCTCCGTCATGAATTGTCAAAGCTTCTCTCAAGTATACAAGTCTTGTGTAACACTAAGTTATCATATCGTTCGGCAGCTTCGGCACTATGAATTGGCTCCTATCAAATGACCTGGAAGAGGAGGTTGTGGCCTTTGATCTCTCTTTTAGGCGGCATTGTACCTATGTAAAAAGAGAAGATGAAAACTCTTAGCAAAATAGGTAACAAACCTAGAAGTACGATAAATTAGGACCCTAAAATACACCAATTTATTCAGCATTTCAAGTACAAAAAATGTATAAAGACTTGCTGTCAAGAAATGTGCCATGAAAAATAACATGTGATGGTGAACAAATTGATATAGGTGGTTTGCAAAACAATTCCCACAAATTTCAACACCAAAAAAAAAAAAAAAATATAGATGAAACAATTCAAGGACTTGGTTATCCCTAAGTAGACATGCATGTTCATATGGGAAAATTATCAAACACCTAGGGGCAACATAATTTTCCTTCAAACTGGAAGGAAATGTGCTATAATCCAAAACCAAAACATCACATCTTCTCAAACAAACTCATTACTCCACAATTACCTGAGTCACGTACTCTGCATTCATACAATTGCAAAAACACATGTAAGGAAGAAAAGTAGAAGATTTACCTTAAAATCCTTACCTTGGAGGGAAGAGAATGAATGAAATCATCACTTGCAACTATTTTTACAGGATACCTTTGTGGTAAGTGGAAAAGTACAGTATGTACGTTCTTGGTGAAATCATGAAGAAGGGAGAAGAAAAGAGAAAAAATTAGGGAGAATAATTTGGGAGAAGGGGAAGGTGAAATTGTAAATGGGTAGGGTATGGGTTTGAACTCATGGGTAGGTTAATATATGGCTAATTTTTTTCCCTTTTAACAGCGTTGCATTGCCTGTTTCTGAAAAAAAGTGCAGTGCATTTCTGTAATATTTTATAGCTTTACAACACCCGTTTCAAAATTTTTTTTTAACATTATACTTTTACCTTTCCCAACTTGATGATTTGAATTCCACTTTCCCATCCAAGCTTTTATTCAACCAACTTGAGATTTTTCTTACAAAATACAATGAGATTGTTACTACGAATAAAGTATACCTTCCTAAAAATTAAAAATAAAAGTAATATGAATAATAGAAGAAAATAAAAGTTATATATATAACAAGATAATGATAAGGATTGAGTTGCCTCACACGAAGTGGTTCTTTACAGTCATTAGCTGGACTTTGTGCCGCGATTATTCTGAAATAGTTAGTTCAAGGCTTATATAGTGTTTGATGTAATATCCATTAACCTTGAAATTTTCGTTGGTTGGGTGGTGTAACTCAACTGTTCCATAAGGAAACACTTGGGATACCGTGAAAGGTCCGGACTATCTTGATTTCAATTTTCCTGGAAATAGTTTAACTCTGGAATTGTACAAGAGTACTTGATCTCATACTCTAAAAATTCACTGTCTAATGTTCTTATCATGCCATTGCTTTGTCCTTTCTTTATAAATGGATGTATTCTCATACACTTCTCTTCTGAATTCTTCAAATTCACAAAGTTGTAACATTCGTGTTTCTCCAGCATTCTCTAAATTCATGTTCAATTGCTTCAATGCCCAGTATGCTATGTGCTCAAACTCAACTGGTAAGTGATAGAATTTTTCAAACACTATTCAGTATGGNCCCAGTATGCTTTGTGCTCAAACTCAACTAGTAAGTGATAGAATTTTTCAAACACTATTCAGTATGGCGACATCCCAATCGGTGTCTTGTACGTGGTGCGATAAGCCCAGAAAGCGTCATTCAATTTCTTCGAACAATCTTTTCGAGATGCATTCACTGTGAGTTCCAAAATTCTTTTCAATTGCTTATTAGACGTTTCAACCTGTCCACTCGTTTAAGGGTGATAAAGTATGGCGATGCGATGTTGTACCCCATATAAGTGATGTTGTACACCATCACTTATAATGGCTCTTGGAGATCCGTAATGGTTGAAATTATGTTTTCTTATGAAATCTACCACCACCCTTGCATTATTGGTGGGCAATGCCTTGACTTCCACCCATTTGGAAATGTAGTCCGCTGCCACTAGGATATATCAATTGTTATATGACGATGAAAACGGTCCCATAAAATCAATTCCCCATACATCAAATAGTTCCACCTCCAAAATGATGTTTAGTGTAATCTCGTAACGGGTCGATATGTTACCTGTTCTTTGACACTTATCGCAAGATCTGTAGAAACTGTAGAAGTCCTTAATTAATGTTAGCCAAAAGAAATTGCTTTGAAGCACAT
Organism: Fraxinus quadrangulata; assembly: GCA_903798255.1. Classification (NCBI taxonomy): domain Eukaryota; kingdom Viridiplantae; phylum Streptophyta; class Magnoliopsida; order Lamiales; family Oleaceae; genus Fraxinus; species Fraxinus quadrangulata. The sequence goes on along the minus strand of CAIGRB010093187.1, from coordinate 74,925 downwards.
TCGTTGCTATTTTAGTTAGGCCAAAGTGTCATCCATAAGCTGAAGCATGAACCCTTAAAAGGATCGCTTTCATCTCATCCTCTAACACACATTTGCTGATAATCTGGTATGTCCCTCTTCTGTATAAATTTGGTTCATCCCAATAATAGAATTTTGGTTTATGGAGAAGTTTTTCCTTCTGCTGATAGGTGAAATCTGGATCTACATATCCACTCGCTAAGTAGTTAACAATGTCTGCATACCAAGGAGCCTTTTCCAATTGTAATTATTGTTCATCAAGAAAAATTTCATTGATATCTACATCATCTACTCTTTCAACTGCTCTTGCCTCAATAAGTGATCTACTACCTGATTTTTTGTCCCCTTCTTATCACGAATTTCAACCTGGATTTAGCATCTTTCTTCTGGAATAAATACTTCAAAGCTACATGGTTTGTATAAACTATCACCTTTGAACCAATTAGATGAGAACGAAATTTGTCAAAGGCAAATACCATTGCTACCATTTCCTTTTCAGTTGTTGTGTAGTTGATCTAAGCATCTGTCAAAGTTTTGCTGGCATAGTAGATAAC